>PYST01000175.1:72042-84317 GCA_003049485.1 Ophioceras dolichostomum
CCCCCCCCCCCCCCCCCCCCGACCCTCGAGTTCTCAGCCTTCCAAAAATACTATCAAAATCTTCTGAGAACCGAGCATTCTGGGCTCCGGCTTTCTGCTCACACGTGCCTACTTGGCCGATTGATTCCAGTGTCCCGGGCATCAGCGCCGTCCCCCACGAGGAGAACCTCCGGTACTTCGATGTCGAGATCCACGGCCCCTCGCAGTCTCCATACGAAGGTACGCATGCCAAAGTAGCAACGGCCATACAGCCAGTCTTGCGCATCAGACGGGCATCAGCTTCGACCAAAGACTCCTCGGTCTATTCCTGCTTGAAGAAGCTCTTCTAACATCTGGAGCGTGCACCTATAGGCGGCGTCTTCAAGCTCGAGCTTTTCCTACCTGACGACTATCCGATGACCCCGCCCAAGATCCGGTTCCTCACCAAGATCTTCCACCCGAACGTAGACAAGCTGGGTCGCATCTGCCTTGACGTTCTGAAGAGTGCGTACTCGCGGCCGGCCCTTTTCCCCTCCCGCACCTCTGACTCCCTCCTACGCACATGCCGGCTCCTTGTCGCTCTCTGACGGGGGCCGACTGGAAGCGTGCTGATTTCCGTGTACTGACGCTCGCTCGACCCTATGCATGTACCTAGACAACTGGTCACCCGCTCTCCAGATCCGCACCATCCTCCTTTCGATCCAGGCTCTCCTCGGCGCTCCGAACCCAGATGACCCCCTCGCCGCCGATGTCGCCAAGAGCTGGAAGGAGAACGAGCAGGCCGCCATCCAGACGGCGCGGGACTGGACGAAGCAATATGCGACTGTGGCGAAGTGACCAGTGACTAGAGACTAAGAGGCAGGAGCCAGGTGAGGGGTCTCCCCGGCCCTTTCAGTGATGACTCTCGACGAAGCGGGCTCGGGGGCAGGCGGCAGGCTCTCGGATCGCGAAGGACAGATGAACACTCCCTCCCGCTCTGTGGACGCGAAATACGGCTTTTCTTTTCCTTCTTTTTATTCTTTTTAGCTGGCGATCAGGACGGAGTATCACGGGCAGAATCTGATATCCCAACACCAGGTGGGTGGACGTTTTGGCACAAGTCTACAGTAATGACGGTAGAGGAGAGCGGGATTGAGGTATGCCAAGAACAACCAGAACAGGATGGACGTCACAGAGAGGTCGGGCTCGGAGTTCATATTCTCAGGGAGAGGAGAGCTTTGCAAGGCAAGGGAAAGCTTCACGTAGGGGTGAGTTCATAGGTGGTCGCTCCTTAGTCTTCAGCATTCCGCATTCCTTTCAATCCATGTTTCTACGATGATGACCTCCTACCTACTCCGTATCCCCGCCTCTGAATCCGTTGTTGCAGCATCGTGAACCTGAGCGGAACATGGAAATTCCTGCCGTGGCTCCGTGAGTGGTGGCTGGCTGTTAAGGCCAGGGGTGCGAAATATCGCACGGGGGTCCAGCCCCGAGAGAGCGACTGTGGCTGCAGCGACAATGAGATTCCTTTCGGCAAGCGCGGAAGCACTCCAATGTCACAGTCAACTAAAATTCGAAGGGGGAAAAAAGGTGAAAGGCAAAAGGGCAGTAATAAAGGAAAGAAAGGGTGAAAAATCCAGGAGATGTCAACTTGAAGTTTCATCCCAAAGGCATGGGGTGGCTGAGGAGAAGGGCTCAGAGCAGATTTGGCGCCTGAGGACTCGAAATACCGTGCTTGGTCAGACTCCATGCGAGTTCCTGCAAGTCGTAACGAGCGAATCGGAGAACTTTTTCGATTTGCAGGAACCGCAAACGAGGTCCCCTGGAAACTTCACTCCTTCACACAAGCCGGCGGAGGCGGCGCCCCTTTCTTTCCAGAACAATGCCGCCCCCCCTTTCATGCAGGACGACCGTTAGGCCATTTCCCGGCATCGACCGCCGACGGGGTTGATAGGTGATTGATGTTCTTATCTCAGGCCCTCTGTAGCAAAAGAAACCAAGAACAGGAAAGCAAGCGGGCTGACCTACATAGTGCATGCTGTGCGCAAGAAAGCAACTGTGGACAATACAAGGTCGTACCATGCCATCCTAACCTGAAATAGCACCAATGCAGATAGAGAGGCAGGCTGAACCCTCGGAAAGATCTGCCCCTGCGTGCATCAATGTGGAGCCAGAGATCGCGCTTCGAGGAGCGTCCGACTCAACGCCTTGTCGCATAAAGAAGATAGACTCGATGGGTGTGATGTGAAGCAAAACGGACCTGGCCTTCACTGCCTACCCAAGGGACTGGATATGCTGGTTACCTAGGTAGTTACCTATGTATGTACAGTGAGGGAAAGAGAGGTGTCCGACGTGACGCTCAGATGGCTTGCCACCGTCTACAGTTCTCGGGGTGGAGGAGGGGGCAAAGGAGGATTTCACTGCAGAATGCTGAGCTCTCGTCACCTCTCATCTCGCCTGACGAAATACACGGCGCATCTTTCGGTGGGCAAGATAACCGTGTCTCACTGTCTGACGGGGCACGACGACGGCCGTGGTCGCCTGGCGCCAACCTAAAATCCTCACATATATTCCACGGCCTTCTTTGCGGAAGCCCGGTAGGGGGCACCAATAGCTGCTAGGTGCCAGAGACTAGTGCCTACTGGACATCACATAATGGTAAGACCACTGCTAAGGAAGTTGTTGTAGCCTGCAAGCGAGTGAGAGGCAAGGGGAATTTCAAAGCTGTTGTCGAGAAGAAAGATCTCCCCACAAAAGCCAGGATACCTCCTTGCGGGGGCACTGATTGGCTTCCAAATCGCCTTTCGTTGGGTGCGTCTTCTGCTCTCCCACATCCCAAATTCGTGTCTCCTGCCACAACCCACGTGTTGAGCGCAGCAGCAGCCGCCTGCACTGTCATCGTCCAAAGCCCGCAGTGCTGCTGGGCAGTTCTGTCTGTCTGTCAAGGTCAGGGCCTCTTCTATTTTAAACCTCCCGTCCTTTTTGGGGACGACAGCTCTCAACCGCCACTGCTCATCTTCTCTCCGCCCCAAACTAATTCCCCGGTTTTCCTCCTGTAGGCACTGGTTTCTGTTCGGGTTTCCCACCAGCAGGACTGTACCAAGCCAACTGCGACTCTCTGTTCAGGGCCCAATCACCAGCCCCCACCCACCGTGGCGAGCGGCCGAGCGCCAGACCCCAGTGCCGTCAAGCAGACCACCTTTGCTCCTCCTAAGCCGCTTCCGCTCAGACCTTCTCTTTTCTCAACACCCCCATCGCCATCTTTCCCAGAACATCATCTCCTGTCTGCAACTACGGGTGACTTCCGGAATCCCAGTATCAAGAAGAATCCTACCAGCTTCAGCAGAGAAGACCGTGATTGTTCTTCTTTTACCCCTCTAGGTGTCTTGTGTCTTGGGACCTCCAGAACAAGCCCAAACCTTCTTCCATAGCTGCAAGAGAGCCCTCAATCATCCAATCGGTTCGGACCGAATCAGCCAATTACCACTGGGCGACGCACTGGGCGCTCCCCGAGTAACAGCACCACTCACTTCCCCGCGGCAAAGGTAGAACAGCTACAATCCGAGGAGCATAGCTTCATCGCTTCGGATCATACACAAGTCACGATCAAAACAAAGCACCACAAGTTTCTTCACCGTTGTTGTGTCAAGAATACACGCTGGCTTCCTGTTGTCTGTATTGTACCGCTCCAAGCAGCGTTCCACCTCCAGCTGTCCAGCCAGTCAGCCCGTCAGCCCGTCCTTTGGACCCCGCCAGCCAGACCCAGACAGCAGCAATGCCTTCGAGAACAGCTACCAATGGCACGACGCCAACGCCCGCCGCCAAGCGGTTCGAGCTTCCGGTCCTCGACTTCAAGTTCGCCTCCCTGACCGAGGGCACCGACATCCCACCCCCGCTCCCGTCGCCCATCGAGGAGGAGCCATCGCAGGCTGAGACGGCAGTCGATGCAAAGAACAAGGAGGACGGCGCCGCTGCCGCCGCGGCGTCCATCGCCGACTCGTCGCCAGACTTGCTCGCTAAGGCCGGCAAGAAGCGGCCGGCGGAGGACATGCCCATGTCGCCCGTTTCTCCTACCATGTCAAACCGGCCCGGCAGCATCCGACGCCTCTTCAGCAGGAATCTCCTGAACGCCACGTACGCGAACGGCCAGACTGCTGCGGCCACCACCACCACCGCCACTGCCACGGCCGACGGCAACAGCACGAGGCCTCCTAGCCGGAGCACCACGGGCGACAAGAGGTCGAAGAGGGGCAGCGGCTGGTTCCGCCGGCTGCGCGGCGGCGACTACGAGCTAGACCGGTCGAGCGGCGCCGCGTCCGAGGGCAACAAGAAGCAGGGCGCAGACCAGAAACAACCGGAGCAGCAGCCGTCAGGGCCCCCGCCGCCCATGATCCCGGAGCTGCGCGAGATCGAGGCCTCCGTCGACCTCAAGGACGGCAGCAGCCTTGGGACGGATCTGTTCAAGGACATCAAATGATTTCTCCTATTTTTTCCAGATTCTTCCCACCCACCTCATCATGATCGATACATACCCGGCATGAACGACACTGCTACTAGACAATGCATGACCGCGCGGCATGGCTGTTTGCTTGCTTGCTTGCTTGTTATCTCTTCCTCTTTTCCTCTTACACACGGCAGGCACGCACGCGCGCGCGTCCACACACATCCGTCTCCTTATTCACCCCTTTCTTTTTTTTGGTTCTTCTGCAAGAATTCTTCTACATTGTCCGTATTATGGGAGAGGGGCTCCGACGGCGGCGGCAGGTTTGGGCCGGGTTAAAAAAGGAGTTTCTTTTATTTTTCTTGGTCTTGCTTTTTTTTTTTACGGCCCGGGCGCGATGAAGAGAGAGAGAGAAAAGAACGGCCAAACAGAAATTCGGCGGTCAGACGGACACGGCTTGAAGAACCAACTTCCTTTTCACACATTGTTGATTTTCTTGGCCCCCCAAGTTTCTGCTTCATCCCTCGTTCTTCTATGCCGATGGCGGACGGCAATGACGGTGGTGAATGTGACACACTTATTCCCATCGCATCTCTGCGTTTTCTCCCTTCCCCCTCTGTTGTTTTCCTTATGCCTTTTCTCTTGTTGTTAACATGTATTTGCCGCTCTCCTTCTTTATTTTTTGCACACAGTTACAGCTCTTTTAGTTCGGACCAGGCCCCCTTTTTCTTCTTCCTTTCATGAGACTGATCACACCGTATGGCATGGGGGGAGGGATCTTTCACACAAACAGACAGCACCCTTACACGCCCAACCACTCACACCCAGACGCGTATCCCATACCACACGCTACTCGCAAGGCTAGGCATCTGCCTAACAGTCTCTTTCGCTGAGCCTTGAGCATCGGTGCTGGCGGAGGAGAAGTCGTTCTCTCACGCATCTAGATAGAGGCGAAGAGGGAGGAGAATGGATGGATGTCAGAGAGACAGAGAGACATGAAATCGAGATACCCTTAACTTTTTCTTTGCTTATTTTTGCTACCTGGCTTTGTTGTTTCCTTACGATGGGTTCTGTTCTGCAAGTCTGGGGGGAGGTTCGATTCTTATCAAAAACATAAACAACGTCTGTCCAACAACAAAAACAAAAAGGAGCGGCTTTGTTTTCTTTTTTTTTCTCAAGGCGTCATTGACCTTCTATTTTTGTTAATATTTCATAGCGACCCCCTTGTTTTTCATGCATTTGCTTTTATTGTTTCCCCCCCGAGACCCAGACGGCCATCGAACCCAAAATTCCAGACCTTGCTGTTTTGCCACCTGGCTATATTCCTATTTATGTACCTGAGCTTTCCACGGCAACAAAAGAGAGAGAGAGAGAGAGCATGTTTCCGCGTCGTCCGCATAGGTACTTAATGCCACTTTCGAACAGCATCATCATCTCTTCGGCTCTTCTTTGGGACTCGCTCTAGACCTAGTTGTGGGGATAGGGGTACCTAGCACCAGATCTCTCTATACTGCACCTCAACTCTATCCTCGCCGTTCACGTTGCATTTTCCCCAGCCTTTATTTACCCACCAGTTCGTCTCTTCGTTCTCACTTCGTCATTAGGGGAAAAGGGGAGATGGATTCGGAGCTCTAGAGTCGACAGCTGGCGAGGAAGTGAGGGGAAACGTTGAACACCATCAGACCACCTGGCGGGGGACTCCTTGATACAGAGTGCTAGGTACATACATCATGCCTCATACTAATATCATCCAGCTGAGTTTTGCCACGCATTGCCTTCCTCTTGCAAGTCAGCGCGAATGAACGGTAGGAGCATGCCTGAGAGATTTCAAAGCCATAGCTTGATCAGGAACCAGGACTAGGTAGGTACCTAGTCAGGCCATCACTCGGCTCTGTGAGTGAGTGTTGCCCACAACAAAAATCTGTCTCGGACGTACCTAAGCAGGCACGATCTCTGTAATGATGCCTAGAGAAACTACTACGCCATCTACGCATCGGGATCTCCTCCTCTACCATTCTAGAAGCCTGATCAGGCCCGCCAGTCTGCTGGTCTGCTCTGCTTACGAGGTAACGACTCAAGGAGGGACATCCCATCTGATCTGATCCGCATCATCCGGCGGGCCGTGCCTGCGATTCCTGCCAACGTCAACGAGGGGACGCCATGTCATCATTTGGGGCGGCAGCTGTGCGCTCTGACCCCTTCTGCTTGGCTTGCCGCTTCCGCCGCCGACATCAGCTGTCTGTCAAATCCTGTCAGTCTAGCACGGCATGCCGCTGGGCCTGCGTCTCGACGCTGCGACGGCGGGAAAACCATTTGACTAGGTAACCAGCCACCACCCCGACCGGACCGTTCGGCGCCGCACGCCAGTGAGCTGTCAAATATGTCACCGCTGCAAGACCACACAAAATTCGTGGTGGTTTTCAGTATCCTCGCACCGGAGAGCTAGGCTTTCACGTGACGAAAAGAGCTATCCTCCCTTCCTTCCCCCTGGCCTCCCGTCCACTCACCCGACAGTTGGAGAAGGTGGGGCCCAGAGCCATTGGTAAGAGATGATTGGCCGAAGCTTGGGGGGAGCTTCAACGTCATTGCCGGACTGCCACACCACTACCACACCAAAGACTTTGACAAGTTGAGCCTATTCTGCCGTCATCGCAGACAAGCTTCCATCTCATCCTCTCACGCCGGCTCGCCTCAGCCATTAATAAGTACCTATATGCTATATAACTCAACGATTACTTCTGGGATACATTTGGTACCTTTGGTGAAACACACAATAGACGATAACGCTATTTCCTACTACCGCCGGTTACGCCCACTTACGTCATGTCGGCGCCCCGGCTGGCCCGATTTTCCACTGCTCTGCTCCCCGCCGCAGCACGGCCCAGAACGGCGGTGGCGGCGGCGACGTGGCCACAGACCACCAGTCTCGCCCTCCCGAACCCAGGACTTAGGCAGCACCGGTACAAGTCCGGGCTCTACGGATACATCCAGACCAAGGCGTTGGTGTACTCCAAGCTCGGAGAGCCCAGCGATGTGCTCAAGTGCGTCTCGTCAATTCCACCCATCCCGCATTTTCCCAGCAGCCCATATGCAATCCAAGCGCACCTAGGAAGCCAAATAAGCTAAGCTAACCAACCTGGCTGCCGGCTGGTACCTTGCCCGTCTGCAACCTTTTTTTCCTCTCTAGACTACACACCCACTCCATAAGCCCCTCCATCCCGTCACACGCCGCCGTCCTCCGCACGCTCGCTGCGCCCATCAACCCCGCGGATGTCAACACCATCCAGGGCACGTACGGCGTCAAGCCGACCTTCAGCTCCCTGATCGGCACCGCCGAGCCCTCGTCCGTGCCCGGCAACGAGGGCTGCTTCGAGGTCCTCTCCGTCGGGTCGGCGGTCAAGTCGCTCTCCAAGGGCGACTGGGTCATCCCGGCGTCCACGGGGCTGGGCACGTGGCGCACGCACGCCCTGGTCGACAACGCCGACGCCGCGCTCTTCCGCGTCGCGGGCCCCCACGGCACCGCCATACCCGATAAGACGGATCAAGGACCATGCCTCAGGCCTCTGACGCCCGTGCAGGCCGCGACCGTCAGCGTCAACCCGAGCTCGGCCTACCGCATGCTGCGCGACTACGTCGACCTGCTCGACCTCTCCGTCAAGTCGTACGCGTCCGGCTCCGCGGACGGCGGCGCGTGGTTCATACAGAACGGCGCGAACAGCGGCGTCGGCCGGGCGGCCATCCAGCTGGGAAAGCTGTGGGGCCTGCGGTCCATCAACGTCGTGCGCGCGCGCGCGGAGGAGGGAGGGGGAGGAGGAGCCGCCGCCACCGAGGCGCTGAAGGACGAGCTGCGGGAGCTCGGCGCCACGGTCGTCGTCACGGAGGACGAGTTCCTCGACCGCTCCTTTGTTACTCGTCTCAACGACGAGTGGACCCACGGAAGCGATGGCTCGCTCATGCTCGGCCTCAACTGTGTGGGAGGCAAGTCCGCCCAGCAGATCGCGCGCGTGCTGTCGCCGGGCGGCACGATGGTGACGTACGGCGCGATGTCGAAGCAGCCCGTGTCGCTGCCGACGGGCCTGCTGATCTTCAAGGACATACGCTTCAGGGGCTTCTGGCTGAGCCGCTGGGCGGACGGCGACAGGGCCGCGAAGAAGAAGACGGTCGACGAGCTGCTGGGCCTGATGCGGGCGGGGAAGCTGAGGGACGCGCCCGTGGACGAGGTGCCGTGGCGCTGGGAGACGGGCGAGGAGCCGCTGAAGGAGGCGGTGCAGGGCACGCTGGCAGGGTTCAGGAAGGGGAAGAGCGTGTTTGCGTTTGGGGATACGTGAGAGCCGTATCGGCGGATTGGGCGACCTGCTTTGTCTGAGCCGCGTCGATGGATTGGGCGGACTTCGTTGTCCGAGCCGTTCTGAACTAACTGAACTTCGAGCGGCAGGCGGCCCACATCCCTCATCCTAGACAGACAGACTTACGGCGCGAAACCTCCTCCTTCAGCACCTCCGTTCTTGGTCTGCTACCAGGGCAGCGTCCCTGGTTGGATATTACTACTTATCACCTGTATATATGCACGAGCACGGATTCCCCAGTTGGAGACTTGCGGGATCTGGCCGGTTGGCTTGCTTAGGTCAAGCGAGTCCTTTGTCTTGCTTTCTGCGGTTCGCTTTCGTCTGCTCTAGGTTTCTCTTCTCTCTTTGCTGGGCATTCATTCCCCTGCGAACTCACCACCTACGAAGCTCGAGCCCGCCTTTTCAGGCTCAAAAGTACATAACATTTATCAACAATCAACTTGATACCTACCTACCTAAAGGAGTCCGTGATATCTATCCTGAGCAGGCGATCACACAACATGGCCTGTTGGTCTAGCAGTTGGGTATCCTCCAGATTCGTGTCTGTCGCCTCGTCCCCATTACCCGACGGCTCTCAACTCCGCAGTCCGATCTCTCTCCGACAGAAAACCGCCGGGCCTAGATCCCAGCGCCAGCGGAGCAATGCCCCACCATTGGGGGTCAGTAAACCGGGGCTTTCAAGTTTCCTTCATCCATCCCCGGATCGCGATGGACTTGAGGGTCCTACAAGAGCCGGAAGACCCCTCCAGAAATCCCAAGCAAAGTCCCAACTAGGTAGGCCCAAGAGCTGCAAGTGTGGCAGGCGGCATAAGCGGGGATACAACACGAAGGATTCACGAAGCGGCGGCGGGTGGATATCTTCACTGATTTCCTCTGGTCATGGGAATCGTCGACAGGGAAGGCATGACGGTGGGATAGGAGATCGGATGAGTGGCCGAAATTCATCTGATGTTAGAGGAGTAGATCTTTCAGCTCCCCAAATCTCATGGCCTTAAGGCTGCTTGCTTCTCCCATCTGAATTTCAAAGCTCTGGTTCATTTTTCCGCCCTTCGTTCATTTTGATATCCGGTGGAAACGAAGATCTCCATCTTCCAGTACACCCACCAGTTTTCCTATTCGGGAAACCACGATCCTTCCTTCGTCACTTCCGCTCAACAACCCTTTCCCCAAAGCCCTCGACCTAAACCGTCTTCGTTGTTTTCTCCCACAAATTCACAAGACTTGGCAGTCCTCGCCATCGCCTCAATTGAGTTTCTCTCATCCCGCGCCCGTTTCTCAAATACTCGCATCCAGATTCTTGAAGATCTCCCAGACTCCCAAGCATGCTTGGTAGTAACCTTATCCGCACGGCGGGAGCCGGCCTTCGGCTGCCTGCTGCGTCTGCCCGCATTCCCACTGCCCTTGCCCGTCCCGTGCTTGGTTTGTCTCACCCGATGATCACGGCGACCGGCATCCGCAAAAGTAGCACAAGCAGCGACGCCAAGCACGCGAAGACCGTGCCGGTGGCCTCGGGCAGCTTCGCCCGCACCGACGCATCATCGGCCAAGGTCGAGAACCCGGCGGACCACGAGCTTCCCTCATCGGCCGCCGCGGCCGGCGCCGGACGTGCTGGAGCCAATGTGCTCCCCACGCTCGCCACGTTCTCGCTTCAGGGCAAGGTCGGAGTGGTCACCGGCGGCGCCAGGGGCCTTGGTCTTATCATGGGCCAGGGAATGGTCATCAGCGGTGCTGATCTCGCCATCGTCGACCAGAACTGTACGTTGAGACTTCCTGTCCAGACCTGTTGGCACACTTCAACCGGACAGTAATCCTGTCTGTCATAGCCAGCCTGAAATAAAGGGCCAAGAAGGATTCGGAATTCAAGCTGACTTTATGCGGACTCACTGCAGTGGAGGAGGCCAAAATCCAGGCCAAAGCCCTCGTCGACCGTTTCCAGAAGGATAACCCCAATGCAAAGAAGTGGGTGATGGCATCGCCATAACAAACATCATAATATACACCCAGAGCAAACAATACACACCCTGGAGCTGGGCGACTGACTGATTGGACCCGACTCTCGCAAATCGTATTATGAAAGACTGCCCAAGGTCACAGCACACTACGCGGACGTGTCCAACCAGGACTCCGTCAAGGCCTGCGTCGCCGAGATCCTCGCCGAGCACGGCAAGATCGACAACCTCGTCACGTCGGCCGGCTTCACCGAGAACTTCGAGGCCATCAAGTACCCCGCCGACCACATGCGCAAGCTCTACGCCGTGAACGTGGACGGCACCTTCTTCTTCGCCGTCGCCGTCGGCCGCCATCTCATGGAGCGAAAGGCTCCGGGAAGCATGGTTTTCGTCGGCAGCATGAGCGGCGCCATCGTCAACGTGCCTCAGCCGCAGGCGTATGTTATCTCTTTCTTTTCCCGTTCTTATTTCTCCCAAACTGTCCAGAAAGGAGCAGTGGAAGTGTGAGGGCATGCGGACACGTACTTACCTTACCCATCGATATCTTGCAGTCACTACAACAGCTCTAAGGCCGCTGTTCGGCAGCTCGCGGCCTCACTGGCCGTAGAGTGGACGTCGGCCAAAATTCGGGTCAATTGCATCTCGCCCGGCTACATGCTAACGGCTCTGTAAGTGCGCCCGTGTTTTAACTCCCGATTTCAACTCCCTGGTGATTTCGGAATAGCTACGGACAGACAGACTGATATGAAATCCCACCATTGCTCTGCTTTTGCCTACACAGGACGCAAAAGATCCTCGATGACAAGCCGGATCTGGGAAAGCGCTGGACGTCGCTGATCCCCATGGGCCGGATGGGACACCCGGAGGACCTTATGGGCCCCGTGGCTTTCCTCCTCTCGGACGCCTCGGCTTACGTCACGGGCGCTGATCTGCGTGTGGACGGCGGATACACGGTCACGTAGGGGTAGACTGTCCTCTCCTTCCGCCGAAGCGGAAATCGACCTAGCTTCCCACCTCCCTACCTAGAGGTAGGCTGGTATTAGCTGGTATTAGCAGGTACTTAGTTTGTAAGTTCGGGTCCTCGTCTTCAACCACCATTGCTTTCCATCCATCGCCATGGACACAGCGGCCAGCGGCCAGCTCTGAAGATGGGAGCTAGCCCAAGACAACTGGCCAACGTTGCAGTTTGGGACCACACAGCATAGGGGGTGCTAACGGAATAGACAGCACTTTACCAGGGGGGAAACGTTACGCTGCGATTCCGTTACCCATAGCGTGCGAGCATTCTTGTCCTTCAGTTATCTAGGTATCCTCACGCTGCACAGGATTTGTGTTTTCTCTTCCCCTCCTCAATTCGCGCAGCACAACCCCAATGTTTTTCTTTCCCGCTTTCTAGACGGGACAGGGTTTTAGTAGCACATACGTCGCTGCTTTTCTATCAAGTGCCTCCTGGTAGTTCACTTGTACTCCTTGACAAAGCCCAACTCTGCCCAGGGTGGTAGGCAGCTAGTGTGGTCTCATGTCTCGTACAATTCACATTTATTCTCGAAAACGTGCCGTGCTTCTGGCGTAGTTCGTGGC
>PYST01000176.1:0-83614 GCA_003049485.1 Ophioceras dolichostomum
GAGGGCCGTGGCAGGTGTTAGAGAAACTCCGGAGGTGTCTGACTATTTTCTCAGCCTGCGTTGCCCGGTATTTCACATGTGGGCCGAAATGTGCCGGATGTAGCCTCATGGTTCGACGGTAAGGATTGTTCGGTTAAGGTTTGTAAATTTGGGTCCGTTCGGTCGGTGGCCAGACACTGGATGGGCGGACCCGCAATGCAAGCATATATTGGGCTTCATCCAGCCCATACCGGTAGTCCCCCAGGCAGGTCGGGCTAGACGCTCGAGGAACGCAGCGGATATGCCTCGTACACCCTCTTATTTGCCTGCCTCTATCCCAGCTGGCATGTTCACTTTCCGCGAATAACGATGCTGCGAGTAACCGAGGGAGAGTCCGACGGCCGAAAGGCGATCAGCCTGCATCATCAATTCACCTGACGTTTGAGGCCCCACCCTCTGCACGCGTACTGCACGCGTCAGGCACAGGACATCTTCTGGATCAGGATCGAAGAGAAGAGGTGGGGAAAAAAATGTATAAATAAAAAATAGAATAAAGCAACAGCGATTACTTCGAAGAGAATGGAATAGGGGGCTCGATCAGCATATGATTATATGCCACCGTTCTCTTTCGCGAGCTTCTATTGCGCAATCCTATCCACCTCCCCAACCTCCCTCAGCCCCTGCCCCCATGTCGTCATCACCGCCGGCCTCGGCGCAAACACACCCGGCCCCCGACGCAGATACAACAGCCGCTTCTCCGCATTCTTCTTCTCCGCCTCTGCGACCGGAACATACACCTCGAAGCCGTACCTCACCAGCTCCTCCTGAAGCGCCGTGCCCGCCGCGCCCGTGCCGCCGCTCGTCATGTTGATGCACACGAGCGCGAAGTCGCCGACTGGCAGGCTCGGCGCCACCACGTCCAGCAGCGTCGTGAGCAGCGGGCTGATCTCCTCCACGCCCAGGAGCCAGCCCATCGCGCTCGGCGGCCGGTTCAGCGGCTCTCCGCCCCCCGCCGCCCTCCGCGTTTTGCGGTCGTCCTCGTCGAACCGCGCCCCGATGGCGGCGGCGCCGCGGCGGATGAACTCGACGGAGGGGGGCTCTCGCGAGATGAGCGGCCGGACTCTAAGGACCGCTTCTAGCTCTCGATCCCCGTTCGTCGCTCCTTCTTTCCCCTTCCCGTTCATCGCGTGTTTTTTGGGCTTGGCGGTGATCGTGATGATCGGCTTGCCGTTGCGCTGGATTACCGTCTTGCCGACGTAGGATGGTGGCGGCGTGTAGTAGGCGGTGCCGTGGAGGTATATGGAGAGTTCTGTCTTCGCGTTGTGTGACACCTTGACCGTGAGTGGTGGGTCGCCGATTTCCGATCGGATGGCTGCCGCGACCTTCATGACCATGTAGGCGGCATCCGCTCTCGTTGGGTCGGAGTTGCTCATCTTTTCTTTTGTTCTTCGTCGGAAGGCGCAGCGATGATAAGCCGGATGATGAACCAGACGGTGCTGTGGTGGGCAATGTTTTGCGTGAGGATACGGAACTCGGTGGTGAGCGATGGTGTATTTCGGAGGGTGGCGTTTGAAGTACCAATGTCAGTGTTGACGTGGAAGCCATGGTGAAAACTACGAAGGTGGCTTGTCGAAGATTCGGAAAAGAAAATTTAATGATGCAACACCTTCGAGCAATATGGTCATTCATCTCATCTATGAGTTAATGAGTGATTGGTTGCCTTTGCTTTGATGACTTGTTGAGGAGCCCCGGCACGTATTCGCATTTTCTAAGCTTAACAAGCGATCCTTTAACTCTAGGACACAGGAACATAGTGGATACAATATTACAAACGGTGGAAGAGCCGAAGGTCTAATCTTGGTTACAATACTTCTAGCTCTCCTGTTCGTAGATCCAACTGCACTACACGGAAGATAATTGGCTAGGTTGAAATAGTGAATAGAGATGAAAATCAGCTCAAGCTGCCTTTTGTAATGCATTAATTAATGAATGGCGCTGGACAAACTGAAAAGGTACCTATCTGAGTGTTACAAGGGCTTGTGTGTAATAAGGGCTTGTGGTATTGCAAGGGATAATCTCTAAGGGCATCTCATGGAGGCTTAAGGATCTAGGATCCCCTCTGGATGAAGATATAATACAACTGCCCTTATATAGACCATCTTTCCTAGATGCCTGAGGCACCTTCTGGGCTTGACGTGGCCTATGGCCCACTCTGCTGCCTAGAAAGGCCCACTGTAGGTTCATCCGTGTGACACTGAGATTGAAAGAAGGCTCCATGAAGTTGGGAGCAAACCCCTATCCAATGTTTAAGCCTCTCCCTTATTCTTGCGTTAACAATAGAGCCGCTTTGAGTTATTAACCAGGACGGGAGAACAGGCGAACGCGGAGGCTAGCTCGTCCACTATACAAATAGACCCTTCGCATCTTCCAAATAGGGATCGACTTTGGAAATTTTCCGGATAGCAAGCTCAAGAGCCCCTTGACCGATACAGCGACAGATCCTCCTTCCTCTCCTCGGCGAGAGTGAATCCATTACCCATGAAGCGGAACCTATTGGCAGATCGGTACTCGAACTCGAAGTCCTCCGTCCGGAAACTCCGCAGCATATCCCGAAAGTGGAAGATGCTCCCGGTGTACATGGCCGTCACGGGGCCGTCGACCTTCCGGTTCTTGTACCACGACCGGCAGTCGCCGGCCCAGACCGTACGCTTGAGGAACTCCTGCGTGTAGACGTTAAAGTCGCGGACGACGTTATCGCGCACAGTGACCGATCTGAGAGAAGCGAACAGTCAGCTTCGAAGTGACAGGGAAGAAGGGAAGTGCGGCACTCACTTGATGTCCTCCTCCGCAATCTTCTCGCACCACCGCAGCATCCACTCCACCGCCCACTCCATCACCGCCAGCAGACTCCCATGCCCCACCGGCGAGTTCGGTCCCATCACCACGAAGTAATTCGGCATGTGCGGCGCGCAGATGCCCATGTAGCCCTCCGGGTTCTCACCCCACACATCCCTCAGCGTCACTCCCCCCTTGCCAACGATCTCCCACGGTGGAACGAACCCTACGTCGAACCCCGTTGCGCAGATGATGACATCGAACTCCTGCTCCTCTTCCCCTTCTTCCTTTCCACCAACACCGACAAAAACGATCCCCTTCTCCGTGATTCTCTCGATCTTCCCCATTCTGAACTCAACATTTTTCTGCCTCAGCGCCTCAAGATACCCATCCCCCGGCGTCAGCCTCCTACACCCCACATGCCAAGTCGGAATCAACTTGGCACAAAGCTCAGCGTCATGTCCCAACCGCTCCTCCATCAACTCCCTCGCCATCCTCGTCACCATCCCATTCTCCTCCGTGCCGACCACGTTCCCCGCAAAAAACGCATTAAACCTCTTATACACCATGTTCACATACTCCACCAGCTTGCCCTCGTCCTCCCTCCACACCCTCTTCTGCTCCTCCGAGAACAGATACCCGCCCTCCGCAGGAGGCGCGATGTCAAAGAGCATGTTCGGCGCAATCCACGTCGGTCCGCGGATGTAGTTCACGACCTTGGCGGCCACGGGCTGGATCTGCGGCAGGGTCTGGATGGCTGAGGAGCCGTTGCCGATGAGCGCCACGCGCTTTCCGGATAGGTCGAGGGAGATGTCCCAACGCGCGGTGTGCAGGAGGGCGCCGGAGAAGTAGTGCAGGCCGGGGATGGAGGGCCAGCGGTACTTGTTGAGGAAGCCGGAGCCGTCGATGAGGACGTCTGCTAGGTCCGTGAATGTCTCCCCCACCTCCTCTCCGGTGCGAGAGGAGAGGCGCGAGACGGTGACAAGCCACTTGCCCTGCTTGTCGTCCCAGACGGTGGAGGTCACCTTGCTGTTCAGCTGGAGCTTCTCGTCGAGGCCATACTTGCGCGTGGTGCGCTGGAAGTAGGCCAGGATCTCGGCGGCGCCAGCGTAGAAGGATGTCCAATCTGGGTTGGGCTCCCAGGAGAAGGTGTAGATGGGCGCAGGGACCTGTGTCGAGGACACCCGATGGTGTTGCGAATAGGTGAGTGTACGAGCGGGACTGGCACCTAGTCAGGTTAAGATTGGGAGCTCGAACTTACATCGCATTTCACTCCAGGGTAATTGTTCTCGAGCCACGTCCCTCCGATCCCTGAGTTCTTCTCGTAGATCACCAGGTCGATGAAGCTGTCCATCTTCAGCTCGTGCTTGATCTTGTACGCGACTATGAGGCCCGCTGCGCCTGCACCGATGCAGACGACTCGGAGCTTCCGGGGTGAGAACAGGGGTTGCTCTGATATCGGCACCCGGTTGGAGGGTCTGGATGAACCTCCATCGATGCCGCCTTTGAGCCGGACAGCATGGCCACAATGCTGGGCCCCATCTCCGTTCAGATGATGTTCGGTCGCCATGAGTGACAATCTCGCTCGACAGTATGCCTACTGCGAGTTCGTTTGGATATGGTAGGCCGGGTTTGGAAAAGAGCCGAAGGACTTAGGCCCCGCATGTAGTCAATCTGAGGTTAGAGGCTCCGAAGCAGAAGAGTGCAAGAGAGAAAGGGGCTGACGGCAGCCATTGCGTCGCAGCAGTGTGCCGACTCCCCCTATTTTATCGTTTTCGCCCGCCCCCGCCATCACCCATCCTGTAGCACATTCCTGCATGCTCCTATCTCGCACATGTCGTGACACCGGGACAAGCCCTAGCATTGGGTGAAGCTTCACAACCCCTCTTGCCGTTGTTGCATTCAAACTAGGCGAGACAAAGCCCGCGTGCCACCCTATCGTCCTACAGGCTTTCCTCGGATTCGCAGAAACTACTACTTGGCGTTTTCGTGCACATCTCGGCCGGTAATTCTCATCGCACTGATGGGAGGACTTGTTGCCGGTAAATAGGCTCATGCCGAAGAAAACACGGGCACTTTCGTGCTGTCCTCTATTCAAACAACTGCTTCAAGGCACCCCAGCTCGTGCTAAAATCCTGTCTGGGTACGCCTGCCGATTTCCATAGCACATTCAAATGTAGGATCGTCTGCTCCGACTCTCGGTAGAATTCACCAGGGGGCGAAATAATAGATCCACTGCCGTTGCTGCGTTGCTGCTGTTGTGGTGCAGCAGGTATCACAGAGAGTTCGAAATCTCCATGCAAGATATCGATGTCTCACTCATTCCCTTCACAGCCGAGAACGCCTATTTCAATACCCATACGTGGCCACGTCCCATGTGTTACTGCTGTGGTGTACTATGTGTCACAGCTTCGGCGTATTCTTGGTCACCCAATGCCCTCTCTTCGACTAAACTGTAGTAATACTATTTGAATATCCCTGTGTCCCCAATGGCACGTCGTCCTCGGAGAGCGTCACATGCCAAGCCATACCCTCTGAGATTCAGCACAGAGCTTCCTCACAACATCCATCAGCTCGATCTTCCCTCTCACCGCTTCCTCCGCAAACTTCCGCAACACCTCGGCGTAAGGGCCGCCGGGCAGGTAACAGGTGCTCATCTCGACCCAGGGCGATACCAGTCTCTCCGGGAAGGTCTGCGAGAAGAAAGCATGCAGCTCAGACGGCGGGACCGGTCTGAGCTCAATCTTCTTCCCCAGCACGGCCTCGAACGCAGCCTGCACATCGAGCGGCGAGTACGACTGCGGACCTTGCAGATCGATGGTGTGCGGACCGGTGCCACTTCCTATGTGGGGAGGCAGGGTAGTGCCGACTTTGAGGGCCTCTGCGGCCGTGACGGCGCCGATGTCTTCTGTAGCAACCTGTGGTTGTTTATAAAGTCCGATGAATGGGTCAGCTACGTGCCGCGGATAGGGGGATAAAGCAAGCACATGGGCGTTCTTGACGAAAGAGATAAGAACAGCGCCGAGGAATACATGGGGAAAAAGTGGGAGAGGGAGAGGAGGGCCCTCACCATGGGAACCTTGTAGTCCAGCGGCGTGATGGTCGAGAAGAAGAACGGGTTCTCCTTGAGCAACACCGTCTGCAGAGCCGTGGCCCAATTCTCCATAAAATACCCTCCACGCACGATGGCCACCTCCGGAGCGGCGTCGGCGAGAATCGTCTCCGCGACGTGGTTGGTGGCGATCTCGCCCTTCCCATTCACAGCCGAGGCCAAGCGTTTGTTCGTCAGCACATCTAGGCATCAGAACCACACAGCAGCACTGGGGGCGCGCCGATAATGATTTCTCCAACTCACCGTCCTCGTCTCGAACTGCGCGCCCGCACTGGAAACAAGCACGACCCTCCTCACGCCGCTCCTCCTCGCCGCGTCACGCACGCTGTTCGACGCCGTCCTCGCGAGCTCGAACGGATCGCGATCCTCTCGGACGGACGGTGTCAGCGTGATGACGGCATCCGAGCCGGTGAAGTCGAGAGACGCTCCGTCCTCGAGGTCGCCCTGAACGGCCCTGAAGTTGGGCAGCGAGAGGAGGTCCGCGGGCGCTTTTGCTGTGTTGCGGTAGACGCCAACCACGACTGGCGAGGACGGGGATGCGAGGAGGGCCCGGACGGCGGCGAGGCCTGTTTTGGAGGACGCTGAGATGACTGTGATCTGCATTTCGGTAATATGTCTTTCTGCGAGCGTGGGTGATGTATTTGTTGACGTAGTAAATTCAGTGATTGATAGACGATTCGATGGGACAAGTAGGAGAGATAATGACGTCACCTGTACTATCGTCAGGCCCCTCATGCCTAGAGTCTAGCAGGCGACAGCTACGGCCTTTTATAACGCTTCGCCATCCTAGCTTTGAAGCTCTTATGAGATCTGTGTGATGCTGTCACGTCTGTTCCAGAAAGGCCGGAGTCCTTCCTCGGCGGCTCCGGCTGGACTCCGTGGCTCCGTGGTTCCGTGGCTGGCTCCGGGCTCCAAATCTCGCCAGTATCAGTCGCAGTCGCCACCCCGATCATGGTGCATATAATTTCGGATATGGAATGAGCGTCATTGTGGGCTGATGCCTTACAAATCTTCGCTGTAAGTAGTTCACTGTTGAGATGGTAGTAAAACGAACGTCCTCTGGCCCGGCGGATTTCTTGCCGCTCTAGTGAAGCCGAATGTGCTATTGGTACAGTTTGCTTGGTTCCTATCGCTATCATAGGTTGGCTCACATGCATCGTCAGCCTAAATTAGATGTCAGACGACAGGAAAATTGCAGGCAACCGCGAACATGCGGGCCGGAGGCAGCCGATCTAGCTGCAGACTTTTCACAGTTGCGTGATCCCTTCAGGGCGGACGACAAAAGGGGTGAAATCTAGGACATCGGAAGTGTTTGATCCCAGAGCTTCAACGATGGCGAGAAGGCCGCCTGCGACAAAACCAAGCATAGGGCATCTCGCCTCAAAGATCCCACTACTGTTGATCCACGGTTGCAACAGCCCCTTTGCCGGGGGAGATGCGTGCCCGTGGGAGTTGTTGCCTCAGTTCCAAGGTCCACGGACTCGAGCTCAGCGGCCCACCACTCCCCTCACGACCTCGTCAAGATCCTCCTCCTCCAAACCTAGGAGCTCCATTGCAAAATCCTCTTTCTTCTCCCAATTTCCTTCCATCACACCCAGCGCAAACACAAGATCCTCGATCGCGTCCGGGTCACCCGCATCCCGCCTCACCACGCCCTCAGCAACAAAGTCCTCAAATCCCACGAACTTCCTCTCCCACTTCTCTCCCCCCGCAGCCCGTTCGACCGCCTCCACAACCCGATTCTGACTGACGCAGAAGCTCTGCACGAACAGCCGCCTGTTCCTCGTGTCCTCCTCCTTCCTCAAAACCGCCACCAGCCCGCGCGACACCTGCGCAAGCGTGGACAGCGAGCTGCGCTGCTCGCCGTCTCCCAGGATCTGCGCCTTCTTCCGGGCCAGGTCGATATGCAAGAACCCCTCCTTCAGCCCCCAGTCAAAGAAGTGCCCGCTCACGATGCTCGTCCAGCTGAACCCCGGCGTCGAGACCGCCAGCTCCTCCAGCCGCTGCTGGATGACGAGCTTGCGCTCGAATATGGGCGCCAGCTCGCGCGCCCGGGCGCTGAGCGCGTCGACGCTGCCGAAGTCCGCGGGGATGAAGCGGGTCACGCCGGCGGCCGCCGCGGCGGACGCGAGGGTCAGGTGCGGCGTCGGCGGATCGCGGGGCCGGAAGCAGGCGATTACGGCGTCTTCGCCTTTCAGGACCGGGATGAGGTCGTCTTCGGTCCAGATGGCCGGGACGGTGACGGTGCGATCGGCAGTAGTTGTGATAGCGGGGTCTTCTGCGGGGTCGGATCCGGTGCCGGAACCGGCGGAGCTGGCAGCGGAGCTGTTGGCTCGTTTCAGAACGGTGACTCTGAATGTACCGGCGCTCACGAGAGCGTCGAGTAGGACGGCGCCTAAGCTTCCGCTCGAGCCGACGAGGGTGACGTTTTTGACCGGCATGACTGTGATGTTTTTTGATGATTGGAAAGTGCTGCATGTCCCAACGAGAAAATTGTGCAATCCGTCATCCCCAGTTTTCCTCATCGGCCGAGCTCGGCGTTTGGCTCGGAGCGAAACCAATCACGGACGTGGTAGGTGGTGACAAACGTGCAGGGAATCATGCGAGAAGTAGGATACAAAACAGATATAAATGGAGAGGCAGAGCAGCCTGTGGGGGAAAGAGAAAGAATGACTGAAGAATGCTTTGCTCTGGAGCTCGCGACTGATCACACTCAGTCGACGTGCCACAAGTACGCCCGACGTTTCCAACCCCATCCGACCTACCGTGCATGCCGTGTCGTATTCACATTCGACCTCACGACATCTATTGGTCGCTGATCTCCGCCTCTACACGCCACAAGTCAGCTTGTAAGCCTCAGGCGGACCATCAGAAGGACACAGACTCACAGTAAACCCAGCTCCAAATCTCCCTGAAGCTTCGCATCAAGCTGCACGTCCAGATCAAGGTCCAAATCGAGCCTCATCGACGGCACTCCATTCTTCGGCTTTCTCGCCCGATCAGCGAACCCAACGAGCTCATGCTGTCGGAATGGCCGACTAATCATTCCCTCCTCGCCTATCTCCCAACCCCGTCTCAGGGGCATCATTCGAGTGCTACCTTGTGGGAGCGGCGGCGCGTGATCGCTCGGCTTTCTAGTCGGAGCCGCCGGTGAGTTTTTTGATGATGCTGGTGCTGACGCGGCGGGGTGCTCTCCCACCGGCTTCTCTCCCGTCTGCGCTGGGAGCTTGCCGGCCACCCGCCCTCGTCTGGGAGTGGGATCCTCATCCATCCACCTGATTTCAGGCCGCTGGTCGTAAGGCAGCATGACTTGCCGCTGTCCTGAAGGAGGCTTAGGCGCCGTCGCCGCCGCTACATCGGGGCCGCCGGGGTCCATGCCCCGCACCACTGGCGTCCATGTCATTTGGCTCTGGCGACGGCGGCTTGTCGGCGATGAGTTTGGGGATGACGGAGGCCGCGCATCTTCGGATTCTGGCCGTGGGTGGCCGGAGAAGGGTGTTTTACTGTCCCCCTCATCCGGGTCCACCACTGGCCGTGATGCGGGGCCTCCGGCATCCCGGCCGCCGCAGTTCTCAGCCGTGAGAGACTCCATTTCAAATTTGGAAAAAGTACCTATAAGAAATAAGTACTAGGAGTAGCTCTGTCTGCGAGATATTGACGTACACGAGCAGAAATAATTAGGGAGAAATGTGCAAAAGGTCCAGTTTCCCGCAATTTGGGACATGAATATCGGGCTTGGCAGTGACGACATCACTCAACTCTCAGAGCCCATACCACCTACACAGCCAGAGGTGTTCAGAGGCGTTAGCACCTGGAAACCCGCACCATGTCAATCCAGTCGTCTGATGTTTGAAATATGTGTGCTATATGTTCAGACCTCGTCTAGGTTCCCTTTACATATTGCAATGCCGTTACAGCATAACAGTAAGTGGTGCTAGTGCCCCAGATTTGTGCTTTGGTAGAAACGAGGCCAGCTGAGCCCCGGCAACTCGAGCCATGCGAGATCTTCGCTTTAAGGCGGGTGCCGCGGGCGCTGTCACCGTCTCTGTCACCGTCATCACTGTCGCCGGCGAGGTTACCGTAGCTCGCGGCTCCCTGGCCGCTTCCAACCCCGCCTCGTATCCTGAAAAGCCCATTGTTGGTGTTGCTGTTGATGTTGCTGCTGTTGTGGTGGTAGGCCATGACCCCGCGAATTCATCTCCTAATTCGGTCTCACGGCGAACTCGAGTCACCAACGAAGCTCCAGCAAGAGAAGCATAGCAGCCAAGCGGTAAGCAGTGACCACTTTTTTTTTTTTTTTTTTTTTTTTTTGGGGGGGGGGGGGATGCCCGTGAGGGCGCCACAACTATAACAAGGCAGCGCTTGAGCGTAGGACAGCTGAGCCTCGATCAGGCTGATGAAGACGAAGCGTGAGAAGCATTCCACCCCCGACCGCACACGCCGCCACAAGCACTCAGGAGTCGTCCATTCAGCGCTTCGTCCTACTAGTTTTGAGAAGGGAGACGTGGTAGAGACAAAAGATCCAGTATAGTACAGCCACAGCACATCGGAAGCCGGGTAGGCGGACCTAACGATTTAGGCTTGGTCTTGATCCTTGTAGATTGATTGGACGCTAGTTATCTACTATTTCTGCCCGATAAATCAACACCTCGAAAAAGGCAAAGCCTAGTGCATCAAAACCGGTCGATAAAAGACGACCAACGCCAGAGCCATCCATAATAAAGAGGCCAAACTAATAAAAAAAATTAAAAAAAAAAAAAAAACTTTAACCCAAAAGGATCTCCCCAAGTTCGAGGGGCGACGTCCGCCGTCGCTCCGGCCAGCGACCGCTCAATCGCCATATCCGCCGCCCTCGTGCCGGCTCTATGTCTGTCCCCCAGCCCTGTTATTCCGGAAAGTGATGATATCCATGATGAATCAGGCCCCGACCGACCCGCCCATCCAATCCAATGCATTCCAGTCCGATGCGAACCCACCACACCTACCACCACCTGTCATCATCATTGTCATCACAATCTCTTCATTTCGTCCCCACCTCCTCCTTCCCCGCCCCTCCCTTCCAAAACCTCTTGTTCACCTTGTCGTCCGCCGCGGGAGATGCGCGGCCGTACCTCTTCTCGAACTCGCGGTTGTGCTCGTCGACCTCCCTCTGCTGCTCCTCCGTCAGCTCGTACCCGCCCTCGCCCGGGACGCTCGCGTTGCTGATCTTGGGCTTGGGCGGCGCGTTCTCGGAGCTGCTCTCGAGCGGCTCGCCGCCCCCCGTGCGGCCCCGCGCGTCGCGCTCCGCGAGGCTGTCGATGCCCGCCGTGTCGGGGTCCATGTGTGCGTCGGCATCCGTGTTCGTATCCGGATGCTCAGCTACCGAGGAGTGTTGGGCCTCGGCGGCAGCTTCGGCGAAGTCCTTGGAGCGGGACCCGCCGGTCTCGGCGCTGGCTTTCTCGGCTTCTATGGGCGACGATGATGACGACGACGACGACGACGACGACTTTGTCGACGCGAACTTGCCGCCGTTAGCGGCGAGGGACGCGGGGACGGTGGTGGCGGGTGTCGCGAAGCTCGTTGGAGGACCGCCGGCGGCGGCTGGGCGGGATTTGGCTTGGATGCGGAGGTGGATTGGGATCGAGGAGCTCTGGTAGGGGAAGCGGAGCTGAGCTGTCGCCCGAAGGCGGATGGTCGAGAGACGCTGCATTGCTTCGTGGAAACCTGACTGATTGACTGACTAGGTATTCTTCAGCGAAGAGAAGTCAATTGCTCTGGGATTGTGAGTTTTGGTCTCCAGAAATCTTCATGGAAATCGGCAACGGAGAAGGGGAACCCTTGGGTGGTGGTGACGAAGTGGGTGGGGTTCGGGAATGATGTCATCGTCGTTCATCATCATCGGCAGGGACCTCGTAGCCCCTCCCCGGACAACCTTATCTGATCGTCGGGACTTCACTAATGCTTGAGCTATCTTGACTCTAGCCCCTTTAGGGCTGTGTCTCCCGGCGACTATTGGAAATCCTCCATGCCTGTTGGTCGGAACGCCATAAGCAACTCGGTAGCGGAAAGCCCAAGCTCAATTCTCCAGGCCTCCACGGAGGTTCCCTCCCCGCACTCCGTGTCACCACCCACGCCGTTCAGCCGGAATTCGACAGTTGCCCTGCTGATTTTAGCCCACCCAGAGAATCTGGCCCGATGATGGCTGGCCAGGAGAAGCGATTGCAAATTGCATCCCGTTCTTGGTTCCCCGGTGTCGCGCGGGGTCGAGGGCAATTCTCCGTGATGGTCCAAGAACAGCGCCTCAGTCGGGGTAGTCACGAGAGCGGCCGTCGTGCGACTCTTTGTGGCACGCCGAGTAGCTCCAGATGCGATATGAGCCATTTATGATCAAGCCCGCGGCCATTCTTCACAGAAATCGTCTTTTCTGGGCAGTAGAAACACCCCACCAAGTTGCTGAACCCTCACCGAATTCGGCGTGATGAAAGGAACGACTCTACTGCTCGGAGGGTTCGCGGCGAGGTATGTGCCTTCCAGACATCGACATCGTCCAGACCATCACCAGACTACATCCTACGGAGACGAAGTATGAGGGATCCAGGCTAACAGGCCCATCCGCCAATGCTCCAGGGTGGCGAGCCAAACGCTCATCACCAGCACGCTCCTGCCTCCTCCAACACACACCAGCGTCAACACCGCGTGCCCGACAATCACGGAGACAGCTGCCATCTGCAGCACCTGCTTCGCCCCAGCGTGCGCCATACTCTCGACCGTCACAAACCACTGCGGTTGCCCGTCAACGGCGCCGACAGTCACGGCCAGCTTCCCCTGTGGAACGGCCCGAGAGCAGTGCTACGGGCTAGGGTGCACCATCATTTACGAGTGGGCGTCGCGCACGTCTCAGTGCCACGAGAGCTCCTCAAGCACCTCCGCTTCGTCAACGACGACGACGCAGACGCTGAGCTGTCCGGCTACGACACCGCCGTCGCCCACCCCGACGCGTCCTCCTCCTGACCCATCGGCCTCGTCGTGTGCAACCACCGTCACCGTATCAACGTATCCCGAGTGCTGTGGGTGTTCGTCGGCTTTCTGTATCTTGGACAGTGAGTTTCGCGCCTTCTTTCTTGTGTCAACAGCTTCCTACTACTGTTATGTCATGACGCTATCCATAAAAGACGGATCCTTCCTAACCAAGATGACAGAGTTCGTGACTCTCCCATGCATATGTTCGCGGCTGAACGTGGCAACGTCAACGTCGACTCTCGCATGCCCACCTCCGGGGAAGACTTGTACAAACTGCCACACGGGCTTCCCATTCACGGAGACGCTTTCCTGCTCTAGCACCACGACAAGGTGGCCGGCCATGTCGACTTATTAATGTTGGGGGAGGTGGAAACTTCGATGGGCGACCGATTCCACTTGGGTTCGGGAGGATCGGCCAGAGTAGGCCAACTCTAGACCGGGCTACAGCATACTAGTTACTCCCATTCGACCCGCCAGTTAGCTTCATGTCTGGTACTAAGGAACGCGGGTACGGTCATGTTTTCGGTTCAATCTACGAGGCCGTGACGAAGTGGAGCTGTGCTGTTCGCCATCCTTGTAAACAACCTTACCCCTTTTACGCGATGTTCGCCGTCCAGCCATCTTGCAATGGGATACTACTTCAAGTGCTCACCACGTGGGATTCGCAAGATCATCAAACTAATGGCCGGCTTCACCCATGCGTTATCTGAGTCGAAAATGACTTTTAAGAACATAGCTAAGAAATTCGAAGGCTTCTGTACCTATTTGTCGGGACGAATTGGCGTGGTTACCCAGTTTTGGGCTTGTGGCCGACCAATCTTAAAACTGGAACTGGTTGCTGAGAAAGATTTCGTCCATTTGAATCGCTGCTAGTGCGAAAAACGCAAGGCAGAAGCCGCAGGGTCCCCTGGCCGCTCCCAAATCGATCCGCGCTCCGATTCCTGCGCCATCTAACATCTCAGGACAGTAAGCGGAGAACGGCGGAGGATAGTACCCGTCGCTCGCGCGGAGCGGAGAGCGGTTGACGACTGGAATATGACAACCGGCCGCAGCAGCCTGCAGGTGGCTATAACAGCAGTGGCCGGAGACAGGGCTATGACTATCGGTCGGCTAGACCTTAAGATTAGCTATAGGATAACGGGGCCTCGGGGCCGCCTCCGCCAGCGGCACCTCCTTCCGGGCATCGGCCGCGGCAGCTACGCAGGAACACGGCAGATTTGCACGGAGGATACGAATCTGACTGCGGCTACACAGACGACCAGGTCGGCCTCCTGACCAGCACTAGCAGCAACTACTACCGTCCTCAGCACAAACAGCCCGTGAGTGACTAGTGGGCGAAGGGCAGCGAGCCCATCAAACCCAGCACCAATTCACCTCTTTCCGCTTCACGGAGGCCGAGATAAGCGAGGGACCAGGACCGGTCTGTAGACAGGGAGAGGGAGAGGGAGGGGAGAAAGACAGGGATAGGGACAAAACAGGTGCGCAGGCAGAGACGACAGGGAGAAGGCCAGATATCACGACGGGGGCAGGGACAGGGAACGGAACGGGAACGGGACCATGACCCTGATCGTGATCGGGACAGGGCTAGGTTTACAGGCAGGGATAACAGAGACCGGAAGACGGCCAGATATCATGACCAGCATAGACCCGAGACGGGGATAGCCTATAGGTGTAGAGCCGGTGATACTGAGGAGTGGTACACCAAGAGAGAACAGGCTATCAGGTAAGCGTCCTAGTTGAGGGACCGTAGGTAATTATCCTGTTCTCCTCTGATAGTTCCTGCGTCATGTACTAATTACTTCCCCAGAGGTTAGAGAGAATGATTGAGCAATACCCGTATAGAATAGTCGATGATTATTGTGTTGCCTCAAAACCCAGCTAGCCTTGGACCACTTACTGCTTGGTAGGCCGTCTCCACACCTCGGCCCCCTGAAAAGTCATTACCCGAATAAGCTCTCGTTGAGTTCGGAACCGCCGCCCCGGTCTGATGATGAAATTAGCCTATACCAACAACAGCTGTTCCGAACAGGACCTCAGCAAAGCCTTTTCATTGGTGGTTCAAAATGTTCCATCACCTCAGATCTTTTCCAAAGGACAGCAAAGCTCGGAACTTCCTCAGCTCGTGGTGTTTTTTCCCCCTCTCAGTCATCATCATCACCATCGCCCTTCAGTCCCAGAGAGTCACAGAAACCACCGAAACGACCGCAGACAGGACAACGACGCCTGACTCGGTACTTGGCACCTTCCTGCTTGCGACCTGTAGACAAAAATGCAACCACCACCATCCCTCCCTCTAACCCTCCTCGCCCTTCTCCTCCAGTCCACCAGCGCAACAGCATGGAACCACTTCGACCGCTCCCCTCCCACCCGGCGCACGATCTGGTCCTTCCGCTGGTCCAAGCCCTTCCTCGACCTCGACGCAAGCCCTGACACAACCACCAACAAAAACAACATCAACCGCGACATCCCAGGCGGCTTCCACGTATCCTGCCAAGAAACGCGCTCCTTTCCCGCGCGGCAGTACACCGTCGCCGACCTGCACAAGCCATACCCTGAAGGCCTGCTGCCGTGGGAGAGGATGCTCGACATAGTGCTGAACCAGCGCATCTACCCGGGCGGGTGGGAAGGGGACGAGCTGTCTGGGGACGACAAGACGGTGGTGCTGATGGAGTATAAGGATGTGCCGCTTAGTGTGCGGATGTTCGTCGAGCAAGAGGCGATGGATCGGTATACGGCTAAAAGATGGCTTTTCGGGGTTTATGATAAGCCCAAGAAGAAGACGGTGGGACAGAAGGGTCCGGACACGGGGACGGGGACAGCTACAGGTGCGGGTGCGGGTGCGGGCACAAGTGTTGCGGGCACAGGAGCGGACACGACGACCGCCGCGAGCGCCGCAGGGTCTGGAGAAAAGGAGGGCACTTCCGTGGAGTATGGGACCACAACATACGTGGAGAAGCCGCCGGTTCCCATTGAGCAGAAGGTCATGGTCTTTGCACCGGGCGCACTGTACGACATCTTGCCGCTGTGGGTAGCGGACGAGAGCAGATGCAAGAGTGAGTGCCAGCCACCCCCTTCGCTTCCTGAACAGAACCCGAGTATCCAGACCAGGTAGACACGCATCGGAAGGTCGAGCAATTCAGGAGTGAGTGAAGAGTATGACTGCGTTGCTTACAAGCCAGTAAACTCCTCTGGGAATAGAATACTTCCGCGACCTAGACAAGTACGTCCCGCAAGCGGCGCACGACAGCGTGATCGCGTGGGTGTGGCCGATGCCGCGCATGGAGTCAGAGAGAGACGTAAACGCCAAAAGCAAAAACATCACGTTCGAGATCAAGGCCACGAGGGTGCTGGAGACGGCGCAAGGGAGGAGGTACCGTGAGGCGTGGGAGGCTATTCACTTGCAGGCGAGCAGGGCCGAGAGGAGACTGCAGAAGATGGAGAGGGAAATGGGGAAGGGGAGGTATCGGCTTCATGGGCATGATGAGTTGTAGCAATGGGGGGAGGGTAGGGGTTGTGCTAGGTTTGCACACCAGGGTAGAGAACTGGTGGTGCTGGATCTCGATCGGCCCTTTCTCGACCTACGCTATCTAGGATTGCGTCACGAAGTATCACCCAAAAACAGTCTATATCGGGAGCAGATGTAGCAAAGAGACACCGCTGGCAACTTCTTTCATTTTATTTACGAGTAGTGTCCATAACCCCTGCGATAAAGGTGTCTGTAGTCCGGGGTTCCAGTGCCTCGGAGTTGAGAGCCTATCAAGCTAATCATTCCCAAGTCGACGCCGATTACGACCAGATCAGATTCACCAAGAGCTTCACCCCCTCTGAGCTCTCTGCACCCACCATTCGCGTTGCTAGCCCCCTTCAGTAGTTTCAAACAGCCTCCTCTTCGGCCTCGACCTCAGCAGCAGCAGCCTCCCCCTCAACACCCCGCTTGCCATAATGGCATATGCACTGGCAGGTTCCGTACCAGCCGGAGGCGTTGAGTTTGCACTGGGGACAGGCTCGATTCATCCTAGCTGTTAGCCTCCTACCCTTCACTCTCGAAGGGAGCTGTGATGATAAGAGCAGGGGTGGGATCATCACTGACAGTGGAGCCCGCGCAGTTGAGGTAGGCACTGCCGCCGGCGCACAGGGTGACGCATGAGGTGCCCCCCGCGGAGCAGTCGATGGCGGCTGCGGTGCCGAGGTACAGTGCGACGACGGTGGTGAGGAGTGCGAGTTTCATTTTGGATGGAATAGGTGATGCGGATGCTGGATGGTTTCTGAGGATATGAACTCTTGCTCTACAAGCTAGTGATCAAACAATTGTGTGTCTAAGGAGGCAGATTATCTGTAGTGGCTACCAGAGTTTGAGGGGATGGGGTCATATTTATAGCATTAGGCCACATTCGGGCATTCACGATCATCAGTAGTATATACTCTCTCCTCGGTTCACGGCGCCGTCCACGTAGTAGCATTTCCCAGCTGGACACCGGATGACTATCGATACCACCGCTTCTCGGAGTTCTCATCCTCCTTGCCGGTGGCAACATCGACTAAAGTAAGAAAACGGGGTGATGCGAGCAAGAACACCGACGACCGGGTCCATAGATCCAATGGATCTGCAAAGTCATCGCGGGAGGCGAAGGGCCATGCCGTCAATATATTGACCATTCCGCTGCGGGGAAGGGTCTGTTGTCGGTTTCCTGCTGAAGCTAATCCGACACGGAGCAAAGCTGATGCCTTTTGATGGATGCATCGATGTGTGAGTAAGTATTTACCTATGAAGGTCTCATCACTTCTATCACCCATTGCTGTACCTCAGGTGAGGAGTAACCTCGTGAACAGTTTCCATTGCCATCTTTCCGGGCTGTAAAATGTCCATCGTTATATTGTTCCGCAATAGGCATCTCTCAAGAATACGGGAGTCGGGTATATCATCCAAGGGCGTGCAGCATCAAAAGTCTCAACAGTCGATGATGCGAGCAATCTCCCCACTACAAGCTCGCCCCGACTTCGAGTTATTGTTAGGTAATTCCCATCCACAGTGTTAAGTCACAATGCAAAACAGTTGTAGAGGTCGTGAAGAGGGGAGTTATCTTAATACCCATCCAAATATGGTGCCGTCCGTTCATCACGGTTACTGCACCCTAGCGAACGCCGCAGGTAACCCGAGCTCCTGAGGCCGGGATCGGCAACCGGCGTACGTTCTACGCTGGCATGTTGGATATGGGCTATCTCCGCAGTCTAGCCTGTCCTTCGTCATTCCCGTTTCCAGCATCCGGTGCTTCGCGGTCCGTTTCCAGACGAGTACAGTGGTTAACAGGACACAGTTCCCCGTAGCAGCACTTCATCTTTCACATCGACATCGTCCCTTGCCCTCGCCACTCGTCCAGAAGGTGACTAATTGAAGCAGGAAATACTCTCTCTCGTGCGTTCGTTCTCTTTTGTGTCCTCATCATTGCCTGTCTCTCTTTCTTTCGCTCTGCTCTCTTCTTTTTCGTTGCGGCTTCGCGACCCCACACACTTCAGGTCCATATCAGACTCGGGCTGTTATGTGTCAGGCGATTTCGCTTTAAGCTACGGCTAGCTTCTGTCTTCTGCCTTCTACGGCCTTAGGTTCCGCCCTAGGCTCAGGTGACTGCTATGAAATGCATCATACGAGAGTATCTCGACCCGGCATAGCTCAGGAGACCTTCAAGCAACTGCTTTCACCCCTGCTTAACCTTACAATTTGAGCATATCATGTGATCCACCGCTTTGCTCAAATCCAAATGCGGAAACATCCAGCGAAGTTGCAACTTCATGCACAAGGGCTGGGGTTTTTAACACAACCTCTCTTCTTCCCCGCTCCCATTCACCACAAAGCAAGTCTGCAGCAACCTCGGCACATGACACGAGGCTTCCCCAGCTCCTGCAGTTTACCGGACCCGGGCGAGTGCCTTCCTCCAGCACAGCAAACCTCCTTTGCGTGAGGACTGAAGTACGCCACATCCAGATCCATCACACTCGCCTTGCGATTCGCCCACCCTTCGCCCCAGTGCGTCGATGGACCGGCGGTCCGACATGCCGCGCAGGGGGCCGAGGAGCGACCATGCGCGGCTATTCGTGGGTCCGGGGACGAGCTGCCGAACAGGGTGGTGGGGTGGCCAGGGTTGCCGGGGTTGCCGACCTCCTGGAGCCCGCCGCCTGTAAAGATGTACCATCGCCCTGAGAGATACAAGTAGTGCGGTTCGGGGGCCTAGATGTCGGCGGACCAGCGAGAGCTGGGGGCTGGATGCCAGATTACAGATTATGGACTTCTCGCAGTGGGTGAAGTCCTCAAGGGAGTGGGAGGCCTAGATCTTGTCAGAAGATTCTACCAACTGCCCGAAGGTTCTATGGACTTCCATGATGTTCCAGAACGATGCTTGATAATAGCTTCTATGACCTTCGACGTGATTCATCTCTCCACTCTAGAGGTCTATAAAAGACCGTCCATTCACTCTGTAGATAGACAGAATAAGAAGGGCAAGGGCTCTTCAATACACTCATTCAAATAGTTCCCTTCTATCTTTTCCAATAGATCTCTATGCGGTTGTCGAGCGTGAAGGTCGAACTTGCCGTGGTCCGCGACGATTCAGGGTTCTTCCAGGGGTCGGGCGTATAGCTGTTGCAAATGGGCAGGTTCGGCATCGATCAACGACTTTTGTCGTAGTTTGTGATGCCATCTTAGGATGGATAGTGGAGGAGGCGTACATGGGAGGCTCGCTTTCTCATCGCGAAGGCGTTTGCTAGGCGTTTGCTAAAGACGAAGTGACCAATACCTGGGCGGACGTCACTTGTGAATTGCGATTCAGGCTCCACCAAACTGGTGGAGGTCGTCCGATGTTTTGGGGACAAACAAGGACAGCCCAGGAGCGCGCCGTACTGTGAAGCTCAGTGTGAAGTGGATGTCAGGGTCTCACGGGTTTCTTGCCCGCCAAAGTCACCTCCTTCCGCTCTGTCTCTTCGCACTCACACTGCACAGCCATGGAACTGAGACTGGAGCGATTATAATTAGATATAATCGTGATAGGCAGACCGAGGACGAGCTACATATTAAGAGAAGGGGTACTGGCAAACACCCTCGCGCGCCATGGGTCCCTAGGTCACTTCGGCTTCCCTCTCCCATCATAGACAGTAGGCAAATTCCTCGGTGGTGAAGCAACCGATTCATCAGAATACGTCCTTGTCAACATCGTGGCCGACCTCTTCTCCCTCTCCATCATCCCCCACCACTCCACCCCCGACTTCGCATCCTCACTCCCCCCGTTCTTATTCTCCCCAGCAGCCGCCTCCTCATTCTCAGCCACAACAACAGCAACAGCAGCCTTCCCCGTACTCTCCTTCGTATCAACCTCCTTCAGCCTCTTTTCTCCCCACCCACTCGCAGTCGTATCGAACGTCCCGAACCTTCCCCTCCCTGCAGACAAGCCCAACCCCACATACGACCTCTGATACCCGAACAGATCCCCCCTGCTCTGCTGCAGCCTCGGGTGCCCCGTGATCGAGAGGTCCAGCCCGGCCAGCAGGTCCCCGCCCCGCGTCGTGACCGGCACGAAGTCTAGCCCGCGGTCCCACTGGCCGCTGCCGACCTCCTCGTGCGCGAGGCGCTGCAGCTGCAGCGTGCCGTTGGAGCTCCACTCGATCAGCTGGTACTCGCCGCGCCCCGTGCGGCGGTGGAGCCAGACCAGGATAGGGTCGAGGACCCATGAGATTAGGGCGATGAGGATGCCTGTGAGGAGGATGGTGTAGATACCGAAGAGGGAGAAGGATGCGTATTCTTTTGTTTTAATTTTCTGTTTTGGGGGTTTAGGGGAGGTTAGTCAGCGTCGGTCGGCCTGGGCGCTATTCAGAGAGAGGCGTTGTTGAACCTCGTGACCTGGTCGTGTAGGGAGGCCCCCCTCTGAAAGGGGATGAACTGGGGAAAGGAAGGAATAGTACTAACCTGACTCCCACAAATCGCCCTCTCCTGCTCCGTCCCCGGCTCCTGAAACCAAAGATACATCCCCCTGCTCATCGGCCCCGCCGCGCCCTGCACGAACAGGCTCTGGTAAACCGCCAGCTCCGTGTCCTGCCAGTGCCTCACGTCCAGCTGCCACTGGTTGTCCGGCAGGGGGCCCTGGCTGCCGAACGACAGGCCCGACCGCGACAGGAGCGACCTCGACCCCAACGTGGCCGGCACGTACTCGAGCGGGATCGTGCGGCCCCACACCTGGCGGTACGTCCACTCCCACGCCTTCAGGGCGTCGTCCGTGGGGAACACGCGCCGGAGCGCGGGCGAGTCGTAGATGTCGAAGTGGCCCGTCAGGGGCGTGCATGTGTCTCCGGCGGAGTTGCAGAACTGCACCTGTCGTCTGCAGCCGAGGGGGGACGCGGGCTCGTCGGCGGCGTAGGTGCCGTGCGTCTGGCCGGAGAGCTGCGAGATGTTGGTCGCGGCGATGTGGCCGACGGGCGTGGTGGCGCGGTACCACGGGTCGGTCACGGGCGCGGAGTACTGGATATCGTTGGCGGAGAGGAAGACGAGGATGACGTCTGCGTCCATGGGCTCGTTGGGCGGCTGCAGGAGCGGGATGGGCACGAAGTCGGACTGCTCGGGCTCGAGGGTGCCGTTGATGGTCGAGGCGGTGAGGACGCGCATGCTGTAATCCGGGTAGGCGGTCCAGATGCCCTTGGGAGGGCGGTCTGAGACCCGGTCGTTGGAGTACTGGTACGTGATGTTGGAGCCGCCGTCGACATTGAGGTCGCCGTAGTGGTAGCGCGTGTAGGAGCGCTCGGCCGAGGAGTTGAAGACGGACGTGAAGCCTTCGGTCTTGAGGGGCGCGCAGCTCAGGACCTGCCGGAAGGAGAAGCGGTTTTCGGGCGGGTCGTTGAGGCCGAAGTGGGAGTGGGAGTCGACGAGGCCCGTGTCGACGACGAGGTTGCCCGTCGGGCTGCGGCAGATGGCGTCGCCGCCCTTGAACGGACATGGCGCGTCGGCGTTGACGGTCGTGGGAATGTGGCGCTCGACGAAGGTGGCGCAGTCTAGCACTCCGGAGCCCTTGGACTTCTTCGACGCGTCGCCGGAGGACGCGGTCTGGTAGCACTGCTGGGCGTAGTTGGCGGCTGATGAGAGCTGGTCGGAGAAGTCGGTGAAGAGGTAGAGATACACGTCGGTCATGTTGAAGTGCTTGCTCGCATTGAGCCACCCGCAGCCCAGACCCGACAGGAGAACCTCGTTCTCGATATCGGAGAGCGAGATGTGCGAGGAAAAACCGCTGGCTACCACCCAAGCGCCCAACATGGCTGTCGACAGGGTGATGAGCGGGAGCGTCCGCCGCCAGAGCTGACGAGCGCGGCCGCGCCAGGCCCAAGCCAGCATGAGGAGGTCGTACGCGCCGGCCTCTGGGCTTGTCGAGTTGCGCAGCACAGCCTGGCGCTGGTGGTGGAGAGCGTCGCGAGGGTGCGGCGTCGAGAAGCTGCGGTGTAGCAGGAGGCAGATGATGCGCCAGAAGCGCGTTCCTACATAGGTGACGAAGAAGGCAGCGAAGGCGATGGCTAAGTTGGCATCGCGTCGGGTGAGTGTCAGTGTTGCCCCGAAGATGGGGCCGCGGGACCAGTTGGTCCATGTGCCGAGGTGGACAGGAAAGAGGCTAGAGTCCGACATGGTTGACGATGTGGTAGCGATCAAAGCACGAAGACGAGTCTGATGGGTAAGGAGCGTTGAGGGAAGACTTTGCTAAGGTCTTGTTTCGACGATGCTAGCTCGTCATCGGCACGGCCGAGATTCGGTGGTGAAGCACACCGACGGGGAGCTGATGCTCATGGCTCACGGATAGAGAAGGCCTGATCAATACTCGAGGGCTTCCATGCGGTATCTTATAGATACATTGCGATCTAGCCACCCTCATCTTGGCTAGAAGAGCTGAGGCTCCTCGGGCCCGAGTCGAGATATTTGGGATTGTGGTCAATGTCTTCGCAACCTCATCTGATGGTGGCACTGCCTGAACCGCATAAGCCTAAGCGCAAGGAAGGATTCTCTGGGCGGGAAAGCGTGGGAGATGTCTGGGCGTGGCGTGCCTTCTCTTAGTCAAGCCTGTCCGGTGATAGAGCGGCAGGCAACTATAGGGGCTGGATCACACCGTGCTCGCAAATTCGGTGCAGCAAGCTTAACAGGCCCCGATATCATGGCGAGGTTCGTGTCGAAGGATTCTCCCGACCTCGCTGCCGCGTCCCAAAGTTTGGCGCGGCTAAATTAACCAAGCGATAATCCTCAACTCAGCTCGATTTACAGGACGTGGGTGCATTCGCTCAGTACAGCGCATCGCTCTGTTTGCAGGATGGGACGGCAGGCGGGCAGGCAGGCAGGCAGACGTCGTCTCAGCAGCACTATCAGGAGAAAGCCGTGACCTGGCCTGTCCGTCCAATGGCGAGAAGAATCCTAAACAAACGTGGCGCGGCGGCATGAAGTCTAGGTAGGTAGTCAGCGGGAGAGTTGTACTAGGGGGCAGAACCAGAGAACGCACGCCCATGGCACGTCAAACTTGTTCATGCCCTGTCTGCACTCTCTCCGCCAATCTGGTCCGGCATATCCACAGAATCTGCTCGCCTGGCCTGCCGTACGGTACAGAACACCGCAGGCTCCATATCGCCTAAATATGCAGCCCTACGGCGCAAGAACCCGCGTCGTACCGTCGGTGCCGGTGCTTCGTGAAAAATACTGAGATAACGAGGTTAGGAGTGAGGGCCCTGGGCGAACGGCGGTGCCGAATGCTCGAATCTTGGCAACAGTTTGAGACGGCAGGGAAGGAAGAGGATATGCGGATAGGGTGATGATCATCAAAATTTCCGAGGCGAAGGCCAGGTGCTGACAGAATCCCAAACCCCCAAAATCTGGCGAGGAAGTCAACAGTGCAGCAATACTGGACACAATAGCACGTATCATTGATCGATGTCGGGCTATGAGAAGTCGGGGTAGCTACCGGCACCTGCGCATGTGGAAGCAGCGAGGCTCCCGCCATGCCGCAGGCGGGAAGTCAACAAAAGCAACGCGTCCAAGAGCTCAAGCTGCCACATCGAAATTCTACTGCCGATAACACAGAAGAGCAAGCTGCACAAGCCTTGTGAGTTTCCATCCACCACGTGGAAAGACGCTTGTCAGTTCTCGCTGAAAGTTGGGATCGGGGAAGCGGAATTTTGGAGTGCAGAAACTCAACACATTGAGAAGCCCTTGTCATCAGCGAGCGGCCCCTGAATCCCACAGGTGGCACAGCACGATGCGGGCCACGGCCAAACCAATCCTCACGCCTCGAACGACCAGCCGGGAACTGCGCCTCACCGTCGCAGTCTTCTAGAATTCAAGCTTGCTTTGTTCGATTGTCATCGGCAGTTCGACTTCTTTCATGACATTCAGAAGCTCTAGACACGCCTACCTAGTACCTGCCTGTTGCCTCAAGCGGCGGGATGTTCGGAGACACACACGTTTTCTACAAGTACCTCAACCCCAACAACACTGCCGTCGCCGCTGCAGATCACGCCAACTCCCCCTCACCCGCCGAGGAACAAACGGGATATCAAGACCTACGGTTAGTATCACTAGAAGGGACAGAAGAGATTTGGTCGGAATGCATCAGCGTTATCATGCCCGACGGCGATATGCTCTCAATAACATTGGATGCTATATGTTTTTCCAAAATTTATCCCCCTTTTCTCTTGTCATCCCCATGGAAGCGTTCATTTCCAAAATTTTCCCGAACCTCGTTAGCGGCCAGACTCAGCATTCATGCATCGATGCGGACAAACCCGAATGCCACCCAGCCGCCCACCCATCCATCCAAACCACAACCCTCAGCATCGCATCAACAGACAGCATCATCAACTCTGTGACAACCCTATTTACAAATCCCCACGGTCATCATCATCATCAACACCACCATCGTCAGAACCATCCACATACCCTTCCAGCCTCTCCTTCAACTCCTCAACCCCAATCTCCCCGTCCACAACCTCCCCAACCTCGCCCTTCTTCCCATGCTTATGCGGCGGGATCAACACCCTCCCCACAACCTGTATGACCCCGTTCTTCGCGATCCCGTCCTGCAGCACGACAGGCACGTACCCGTTCAGCTTGACGCTGATCCAGCCTCCCCACCTCACAACATCCACCGCGACCGCCTTGTCGTCCAGCAGCGTCGCCAAATCAATATGGTACCGCTGCGTGCCCATCGCCGTGGTCGTCACCTGCGCCGCGACGTTGTTCCCAACACCAAACTCCTCCTCGTCCTCCTTTTTAGCGCCGTAGTATGCGTCGCTGTACAGCGTCTGGTTGGCGACGATGTGGTATTTGAGGATCGCCTTGAGGTACTTCTTGCCGAGCTCGGTGTTGAACAGGAACGCGTTCGCCTTAGGGCCGAGGCGGGCAAAGGCCGCGTTGGTGGGCGCGAAGACGGTGGATCCGCGGAGGGGCACGCCGTGGATGTAGGAGACGAAGTCGGTCTTCTCGAAGGCGAGGAGGAGTGTGGAGAAGCGCTGGGGGAAGAGCGAGATGATCCTGCCGGCGGACGGGGGTGGGATGAGGACGCGGTTCACGCCGTGGATCACACCGTTGGTGGCGCCCTGTTTTTGGGTGTGTGGGGGAGGTGGTAACACTCGTCAGTTCGGGGTCGTCACAAGGCGATAGACAAGACGGGACGTGGTAGGCAGGTAGGTTCGAGTAGCTTACAATATTCGCGGCGATGACCTTGCTGTAGAAGTTCACCCTAACCCCGCGCAGGCCGACACGCACGCGCAGACGCTGCGCATGGTCGCCGAGCCACGGCTCCTGCAGGGTCGTGGGCAGGGTGTGCCGGTGGATGATGCGGCGGACCGTGTTGGTGCCCGGCACGACGTGGTACTTGAGCAGCTTCTTGACGAACTCCTTCGGTGGCTTCTTATGGTCTCCTCCCTTGCCGCCGTGCGGAGGCTTGAAGGCGTCGTCTAACGGGGCGAAGAGCGTGTAGTTGGCGCTGGTGCCGTTCAGCGTGGCGACCAGGTCGTCGTACTCGCCCACAAGCTCGGCGAGCTTTTTGGTGAAGTTGCTCTTCGAGATGAGCTCCCAGATTGTCAGCGTCGGCTGGTGCGGCTTCTTGCCGTGGCGGCCTCGGTGTCCGCGCTTAGGTCGGTCGAGGGCGTCGTCGATGTCGTCGAAGGCATTGCGTTCGTCGTCGAGGGAGTCGTCCTCGTCGTCGACATCCTCGAGCTTCATCTCCTCCTCGATCAAGTGCTCGATCCGGTGCTTGCCGGTCGAAATGGCATCCTGAACGCCGTGGGAGACGAAATCATACGCGTCCTCGGCGGCGGACAGGACCGTCTCCTTGGACGGGACGTGGTCCCACCATTCCGCGACCTTGTCGTGGCCCTCCCTGACCCGGACCTCCAGGTCGTTGAAAATGTTGGCCTCCGGTAGGACGAAGGCGGCCGCGACGGCCGCCAACGGAAGTGTTGCAGCGATCTTCATTCTCGATATTCTCTTGTGCGGCAGAAGTAAACTATACTACTGCTGATGGTTCAATTCGTAGTAGCAAAGAAGCTGAATGAAACTCGTGGAGAGGCAACCGTCCCGAATAAGAAGGCCCCTTGGTCACCGTGCAGTAGCTTGCCGGGCTGCTCGGAAGCCGAAAGTGAGGGGCGATCTTTAGTAGCACCAACAGTGCGGGCTCAGACGGGAGGTAAAGCTGACGTCAATTGGTCCCAACGTGAAACTGAAAGTCTCCGGATCGCTCCAGCGCTCCTGCGGGGATACAGCGAGTTGGCTCCCCGAAGGCAACAACCGTTCTACGTGCGCTGCACTTGCGCAGGGTCTAGTAACGGCAGAGACGAGCTGAGAGGCGAGTTAGGACCAAGAAAGAGACAGTTCAAGAGAGTCGAGCGGCTTTTCGCTCTGGACGTAGTTCATAACTAGCATTCTTCATCCAATGTTACTGTGCGCAGCACAGGAGCACAGGAGCGCAGGAGCCCTAACAGGCGCTGGTACCCTCCCTAGCGCCGACGAACGCGGACTGCTCGTTGCGCCGTCTGACCGACAGCATAGCACAGGGAGTCGTCGTCAGCTCATGTCGATGTCAGGCATGTCCTGACGCCATCCAGGCGTCAAGCATAACGCCTTTTCCAGTTCATGATTGGAAGAAGCTACGGGGTACGATTGAATGGGTCGGAGCTACCCCTCATCCCGACGCCCCCGACCCCAAGTGTCCTTGCCCCTCAAGCTCAATGCCCTCCCGCCTTCCCGCTTCGTTGTGCTCACTCGGGAGAGAAATACGAAAAAGAAGAAATTGAGCTCCTAATAACCGTGAGACCTTGCGTGAAACGAACATCCAGAGGCCGTTTGAAAAGTTTCGATGGGAATAAAAGAGCAGACGAATCTGGGCGGGTCTTCCTCCCCAGCGCGAGCCGGCACACTGGGACCAGAGACAGGGCGGCCGGGTGTCAAAGGAACTTTCCTATGGAGGTCGTGGGGAAACAAATGGATTGCGCAATCGCCTTGAAGAGACTCAGCGGCGACCGGAATTCGCGGGAGCCAGATCGGAATTCCGGTCAGTGATGCCCGCTTTTGGGACTATATGTTGAAGTAGGCAGGGAGAAGTGATGTGGTGAGTATCGACCCCGCGTTTTGGCCAGAAGCAACCTGTAAACGGTGCACGTGGTGTGGTACGGAATATGTCCCAAGCATTCTTCCAGCGCCAGGTCAATCGTTCGAGTTTCCGTATTGGCAGAATGTGTGTTGCTACAAACAATGTTACAAGTACAGTCCCTCAGTTCCGGCTTTAGGATTCCTCCCCGTTTTTGCTCCTGCTTCCCGTACTCATCCCCACTCCCGCCTACCTTAGAGGCGACTACAGGTCGTGTGGCTGAAGGCCGGAGGAGTCAGACGGTGCTGGACCTCGACGACCGACATCTGACCCAGGGTGGACGCCCGGGCCGTTGAGTCAAACGACCGGCGCGGGTCTCGCTCGCGGCGGCCCATGACCCGTTTCTTGGCCCGCTTGGCGGGAGAGAGGGTTGAGAGGGAGAAATGTCGACTGTGGACGGGCGATGCTTGTTGGTGCGTGTGATTTGAACTGTGATGGGAGCGAGGTAGACTGAGATGACCTACTTGGGAGCCATTGCAATGATTCGGGTGTCTTGAACTTTGAGTATAGAGAGTTCGAGCCGATTGTTTGTCTGAAGTATTGCTGCTGTCCATGGGGGTGGTTGATGATTGTGGGTTGGCTGATGATTGAGCGACTGAAAGGTCTAGAGGTAACCTGAAGCCACCACGGCTTCTTTTTCTGCTCTGAGCTTCCGATGACCAATCCCAGACAGCAATATTCAAGCGAAGGGCGCGGGACGTATGTCTATCCCGTCACGATGAACGGCGAAAATGATAGCTATCAAAGCCCGTTAATTTCTTGGGACGGGATGTGTCCATTGCTGATACCATTGTGTCTTGCTTCTCTCCCCAGCGAAGGCTGCGCATCAATGAAGACCTTCAATCGATCAGAAGGGCATTGTGCAGGGGAGGCGTCAGGAGGCGTCGATCTGCCACATCATGACGTGCCTACCATACAAAAGACGATGGACACCCAGATCCAACGTGCCTGGCAGATGGCCCACCGCCCATCTCATTGTCATGTTAGCCCAGCCCAGAATCCATTGCTGGACAAGTGACTGAAAATCAAAAAGGAGCTGGAGAAACGGGAGAAACGGAAGACAGGCAAAATGGTGGAAAGGAGAGAGGCAAAAAGTGTGCGTGTGCCCGGACTCGAACCGGGAGCCCATCGATGGCAACGATGGATTTTACCCTTAAACCACACACGCTTTTCTCGTGCTTTGTTGGGATCCACAGCGCAGTAGCCGCTTATAAGAGGAATGATATTGGTAACATGTTAGCCATGCAGGCCAATCCCTGTCATCACTCCCGCTCTCCGGCATTAGGGGTGGTACATGTAGCAGCAATCTCGTCTCTTTGGTACCCCGCCAGGGAGCTAACGGCTAGTGCAGCTTTCAATTGTACTGGGCCCCTGGCAGCACGGTTGAACAAACCAGGGGGGTTTGTACGACATCACCAGGGCGATATACAACTACAGAATACAAAGATTGAATGGAATCAAATAGATATATACAGAACGCTCTATTCTGCACATCGATATATATTTAGACTGCACGTTGGTAGTGTGCATGCACGCAGATTATGGTGGTCCCCTCCATCCTCTCTTGGCTCTCCTCCTCATCTTCGAACAGCGCCCGCAGCCTGTGGGCTCGAGAGAGTGTAATCCGGTGTCTAATATGGCGCGTTCCCGGGATAATAATAGTTGCTGCCCTGCTGTGTCCTGTTCTGCTGCGTCCTCATATATGGATTTACCCCGTCCGGTAGTGGCGAACCCTGCTGTCGTCCCGGTGGCGGTGCCTGTCCGCCCTGTGCAGGAACCGACTCAGTGGAAGATGCGGCTTCGCGTTTCGGTTCCATCCCGGCCTCTCCCCCACCAGCGGTCTTCTTGTTGGATTTGCCCTGCCGCCACTTGATAATCAGAGAAACGATGAGGACGAGGACAATCAGTCCCGCGATGGCGCCGAAGATGGCCCAGAACATGGGCGTGTTCTGGCCATTAGTGTTGTGAGTGCCGTAGTAGTACCGCGTGCGCCGCGCCTCGAGCGTGCTGGCGTGGTACAGCACTTGTGGAATTGGGACGATCATTTTGATCCCGTCGAATGGGTGGTATAGAGACCCGGTAAAACTGATCCGGGAAAGCAAAAAAGAGCGGGTGTAAGGCAGAAAAGACCCCTTACGAGAGTGCTACAGAAGAAATGGGTGGACACAGACTTCCTGACGATGGTGGCGATGGTTCGGCTAATGAATGAATGGATGGGCTTCTCCGCATGATGAATTGACGACTGAGTGGACTTCCGGGGGACTCAATACACCATCAAAACGATCCGTGGCGAGCCCTTTCGGATGGCTTTATAATATGTCAAACAAGCCATCATGCAATTTACACCTGCCAGAAGGTGATACCTGACTTTTATCGCGACCATGCTTGGCCTCAACTGTCCAGACCATTGCTGCTATCCAACCATTCTTGGTGTTCATGGGTTGCTTGTTGGAGTCACTGAGCACCAGACGGCCCAAGACCTTCGGGGGATGTGGTCGCGGCCGGCATGCTAAACGAAGAGGGGAAGAGAAAGCCGGGCCGCTGGACAGTGGCCTCATTGTCCCCGGAAAACTGGGTTTTAGGGGGTGAGAGTCGTCGCGTTGAGTGCTGCAGTCACACAACGAGCAGACGGGTCCAGCGGGAAACCTCCTCCAATTTTATTTCGCTGTCACTGAGCCCACGCTTCCAGAACTCCCATCAGCATCTCGAGTTTCGAACGACGACCGACGACCTGGACTTCCTTCTCGAATTCTGCTTCGAAGTCGGAATTCGTTCGCAACAGTCGGTACTAGCCGCCCCAGCTATTCTTATCCCCGAAAAAGCAACACAAATGCCTCATCAGCTCATAGATTCGCCAGGTCGAACACCAGATTCCCTCCTAGTTGATCGGGAGATGCCTACCAATCCAGGCATCAATGCTCCGCCCGCGCCGACGGCCTCGTAGGTCGGCCGCCTACCAAACCGACAGACAGGCGACGTGACTCTTGCTCCAGCCCAGAATCGCCGACGCGGCCGAACCGAACGCCTGCCGAGGCCAAACCCTTGACCATGGAGCGTGGGGTAGTCAACAAAGGACCGAAGTGGAATCGAGCTAAAAGATCCAAGCAACGATGCACCGCAGCATCTGGATGTCTCGGCTTCAGCCGCACATCCCCCGTCTTTACCCTGCTGCATTTGGCAGTTTTGAAGCGCCCATGATGTACACTAAAATCTTGGCTTGGCTCCCACGCCACGTTTACCCGTTGAGGCCGCCGGATCGTCTACACCTATTTAATCCGTCTCGTGCCCCGAAAAAGCCGGCAGTCATCATCATCGTCGTCGTCGTCAGCCTCTTGGTCTCCTCGATCGTTGGCATTCGCTCACAGTTAAATTCCTTGCGGGTCGTCTGAGGAATTACTCACCCATTCGCGACTGACGTGACTGGACTGAGCCGATCTTTAGAGGTGTGTTCCGACCGAAAAGATGGCCGCCGGGCCATCCCAGCGGCCTCTTCGGCTGCTGTCCCTTGGTAAGTAAACTGTCCTCCCCACCAAGACTGATGTGTCCCAGGGGAAACAATGTGAGGTGATGTATTGTAATGTGTTTTGCGCAGTTGTCTCGTACAATCCACCCCATTGCATTGCAGGCTCTGTCTCTGTACAAGCTAGCCTAATGCTAATGATCATGCATCATCGTAGACGGCGGCGGCGTTAGGGGCCTGTCCACCCTCATCATCCTCAAGCACATCATGAGCGGTGTAAACGCCTCTTGTGGAGATGATGAACCAGAGCTCCAGCCATGGCAGGTGTTCGACATGATCGGAGGCACCAGCACTGGAGGGTCAGTCATCCATCTCGTCTCGACGGAAACATCCCAACGACATTCTAATACGACATGCTGTTGAGCTAGACTTATCGCCATAATGCTCGGCCGACTACGCATGAGCATCGACGAATGCGAACTCGCCTACCTCAACCTTTCGATGCGCATCTTCAAGAAGGGCTTCTTTGGCAAGGCCACCAGAGCTGCAGATTACCTACAAGCCAACGGCCGCTTTGACTCCAAGAAGCTGGAAGATGTTATCAAGGAGTGCATCCGTGCCAAGGTCGACGACGAAAACTCCCTTCTCAAGGACTCAGACCCACGATGCAAGGTGTAAGTTTCCAAGAGCCCGACTCGGAGTAACACCTGATGAACCAATGACCTGCCTGCAATGTAATGTATCGTATTCTGCACTACATTTTCCATCGGACAGGTGCCTACAGTACCTCGTAAGATATCGTACACAGCGCGCACCGTACCCAAAAATCATACAGAGTACCCTCTTTTCAATGCATCACACTGTACGCGGACACGCCTCGCTGATGATCATCACTGGTCACTTACCATCTCATCTCCTCAGATTCGTATGCGCCGCCCGCGCCAATAACACAGAGCCCGCACTATTACGGTCGTATCACAACCCAAAAATGGCCGAGGTCCTTTTCAACGAATGTCGCATATGGGAGGCTTGCCGCGCCACATCCGCAGCGACCACCTTCTTCGACCCGATCTCGATCGGGAGATACGGCCAGACCTTCGTGGACGGCGCCGTCCTGTACAACAACCCGGTGCAGCTCGTGCAGAGGGAGGCTTCCCAGATCTGGCCGGGCCGCAAGGCGATGATCGTCAGCATCGGCACGGGCGCCGCGCCGTCGAGGTCGTTCGACGGCGGCCTCGCGCAGATCGTCAAGACGATGAAAACCATCATCACCCAGACCGAGCGGACCGCCAACGACTTCTACCACGCGAACCAGGACATGGTCGCCGATCAGCGGCTGTACCGCTTCAACGTGCTCCGCGGACTGGAAGGCGTCGGACTGGAGGAGTATAAAGAGATCGGGACCGTGGCTGACGCAACGCAGACGTATCTGGACCACGGCGAGACAAGCGAGAAACTGGGCAGGTGCATCGAGAGGCTTTCGGAGAAGAGCGGTGAAGGTACTTAAGTCTTTTACTGACGGAGTGAGCCGTCTTTCTCTATGTATCTATCTACCTTCCTAAGCTAGTTGATGGACACAGATTTCTAACGGACTCAAAGGATCAGGACAGGCCGACCCGGACTTCCTTGCCATCCTTGCCCAACAGAACCTTGAAGCCGAGCGCCGCGCATTTTCTGAGTGGCTATCACCCTTGAATTTCTTTGTGAAACAGGCAGACGTACTCAGTCTTCGTGTGGATGGAACAGGCCAGTGGCTACTTGAATCCGACCATTTCAAGCGCTGGATATCTGGCGAACAGAAAACCCTTTGGTGCTCCGGCATACCAGGCGCGGGGAAGACCGTGTTGGCATCCATCGTGATCGACCATCTCCAGAAAACTTTCACCGACGACGGGATGGGTATCGCATTCGCCTACTGCAGCCACCAGGAACGGATCCAACAGACCCCGGTCAACCTGGTCGGGAGCTTGCTAAAGCAGCTCGCGCAAGACCGACCATCGCTCTGCGACGCACTGCAGCCATTCTACGCCAGCCACCGCAGGCGCGGCACAACTCCGACTCTCTCCGAAGCGTCTAAGGCCCTCCAGGCCGTAATACTGATACACTACGAAACCGTTTTCATCGTTATCGACGCTTTGGATGAGTGCCCCGAACACAACGGATTCAGGGACAAGCTTCTGTGGGAGCTAGGTCGACTGGCTCAGAGCCCACAAGTCAGGCTGCTAGTGACGTCCAGACCGCACATCACGATCGCATACGACATCGAGGGTGCCGTTCCGCTCGACATCCAGGCCGACCAAGAGGACTTGCGCAAGTATCTGCAGGAGCGTCTTGCACGTGCTCACAGGCTGGTGCGATATGTTCGACCCGACGAGAAGCTGAGGAAGTCGATTGTCGACACTGTGCTTGGTAACGCCAACGGCATGTAAGTCGAGCCGCGCTCCATATCCCCAGGGCTTGCAGTGTGACGTATTGCATCGTGTTCTGTACTGTGACGGTTTGGGAAATGACAGAGAGCACAATACGGTGCACGACACTGCATGCCCTACCCGCCCATCACAACCAAAGCCGCCAGGTATCCTGCCTACATTCTGACCGCCCCCTTTCCCCTGCGCAGGTTCCTACTAGCCCAGCTCCACATGGACCTCATCGCCACCAAGGCGACGCAGAACGAGGTCCGCAAAGCCCTGGAGAACCTCCCCCGTGGTCTCGACGAGTCGTACCGGGACGCACTCAAGCGTATCGAGAGCCAGAACCACGACGACTGCGAGCGCGCCAAGCGGACCCTGCACTGGATCTCGCACGCGCTGCGCCCTCTCACGGTGGCCGAGCTGCAGGCCGCCCTGGCCGTCATGCCCGGCGGCACCCGACTGGACCAAGGGGACATGGTCCACCAGGACATCCTCCTCTCCATCTGCGCCGGCCTGGTGGTCATCGACCCGGAGAGCAACGTGTTCCGCCTGGTGCACTTCTCGGCGCAGAAGTACTTCGAGGGCGTGCGGGCCGATATCTTCCCGAACGCGCAGCTGGACATTGCGGGCACGTGCCTCACGTACGTCTCGTTCGACGTCTTCGCGAGCGGCCCCTGCGCCGAGGACGAACAGCTCGTGGAGCGGGTGTCCCAGAACCCACTCCTGACGTACGCGGGGAAGAACTGGGGCAACCACCTGCGTGGGAAACCGGAAGAGGATCCGCGGGTGAGAAAGCTGGCCCTGCAGCTGCTCGCTGACGGAGAGAAGTTGGCTTCGTTGGCCCAGGTCAACAGCACAGCTTCGTTGGTCGAAACCAACAAGAAGAGCAAGATTGAGCGTAAGGGCTGGTCTCAGGAATTTCCCACCTCGGTTGGGCCGCTTCAGATTTCGGCCGGGTTCGGCCTGGTCAGCATCACCAAGTTCCTCGTCATCGAGCAGGACGAGGACGTGCGCGCGAAGGACTCGGAAGGTCGCACGGCACTGCACGAGGCTGCGCGGGTGGGCAGCGACGAGCTTGTGTCGTTCTTGGTCCAGCAAGGGGCTGAAGTATCGGCGCAGACCACTGGTGGAACCACAGCGCTGGCCCACGCCATCGTTGGCGGGCACGAGTCCACGGCCGTGCTGCTTGTCGACCACGGCAGCAACCTGGAGGCCATAGACCCCTACGAAGGGACGGTTCTGCACACGGCCGCCTACAACGGTGACCTCGGCGCCATGCGACTGCTTTTGAGCCGAGGGGCCGACATCAAGGCGCTGGATAGCCATGCCAACACTGCGCTCCACGTCGCTTCGCACTTCGGCCATGAGGCGATGTTGGAGCTTCTCCTCGGCACGGGTGGCTTGGACGAGGTTGCCAGCAACCAAAACAAGTACGGCTGCAGTCCGCTTCACTACGCAGCCTACGGAGGGTTTGACGCCATAGCTGCCCGTCTGCTCGAAAAAGGTGCCGACGTGCACAGCAAGGACAAGCGGGGCGCCACACCGCTGCATTTCGCTGCAAACTCGGGAAACTTGGCCATCGCAAGGACGCTGCTCGAAAGAGGGGCGGATCTCCATGCCATGGCCGAGGCGGGCTGGTTTGCGTCCAGCAGCGATCAAAGCGACGACCCGGATGACTTCGGCGGCATAGTCGCGAGCTTCCTGTGGGACGAGGCGCAGGGCGACTTCCTCAGGGGCATCCCCGCCGAGATGAAGGACATGCGCAGGACCAACTCTGGCATGGCCGGCAGTGGGCCTAACGTGCAGAACATGATAGAAGGCTCGGCCTTCATGCTGCCTACCATCTCATACGGCGGCACGCCGGTGAACCGGGCCGCCTTCAAGGGGAAGGCTGATGTCCTCCGCCTGTTGCTGGAGAAGGGGGGCGACGCCAACTCCATTGACGCGTTGGGGGCCCCCGCCATCTGGCGCGCGGCTTCGGGCGGACACGATGCCGCTGTAGAGGTCCTGTTGGAGTACGGAGCTGATGTCGACGCCAAGGATACGGACGGCAGCGGCCACTACGGGACCTGGATACCCGACACGTGCGATCCGCAACAGAGCCCTTCCGTGAAGGGTACGGCCCTGAGCCGGGCGGTCTACAACTACCACCCCAGTACGGTACGCTTGCTCCTCGAGAAGGGCGCGGACCCAGAGCTGCGCGATTCCAAGAAGGCCACCTCACTGCACCTGGCTGCGAGCTCGTCCCTGACCGACGAGGAGTGCCTCAAGCCCCTGCTCAAGCACAAGGCCGATCTCCACGCCAGGGACTTCCGTGGGGCGACTCCTCTTCTCCGCGCTGTGTTCGCTCGCGAGCCCGGCAAGGTCCGTCTGCTGGTCGAGGCCGGCGCCGACGCAAAGGCGGTCACGCGCGACACCGGCTCAACTCTGCTGCACATGGTGGTCGAGAGCGACGAGCGCGAGGCCAGCCACTGCTCATACAACTACAAGGGCCCCGACTGCATGCACTGCTCGTCGGGGAAGGCGGTGGTCGAGCTGCTCGTCCAGGAGCTCGGACAGGACACGGAAGCGGTCGACAAGGACGGACTCACGCCGCTGGCCCTGGCTATCCGGAACAAGTACGCCAACATCGCGGCGGTGCTCCTCGCGAACGGCGCGAACGTCAACGCGAAGGACGGAGAGGGTGCTTCGATTCTTCATCAGGTCGTAGAGGAGGACTTGGAGGAGATGGTGCCGATCCTCGTCGAGCACGGCGTCGATCTAGACGCCACCGACAAGGACGCCACTGATGAGGGCGCTGCCGATGAGAACGCCGCTGATAAGGAAGTCGTTGATGAGGACGCCGTTAATGAGGACACCGCACGTGAAGACATCCCCGACAAAGGCGGCGTCACGGCTCTGTACTGGGCCGTCCGCGACAAGAAGCTGGAGATGGTGCGCCTCCTGGTCGAGGCCGGCGCAAACGTCAACCCCACAAGCGCCAAATGGGTCAGCCCGGCGCAGATGGCCGTCGAGGACAACCAGGGAGAGATCCTACGCGTCCTTCTCCAGAGCCGCCGGGGCATGGACCAGGACGTGTTGGACCAAGCGCTGAACCACGCGATCGCCGAAGGCTCGGAGATATACGTCGTCCTCCTCCTCGAGGCCGGCGCGGGGAAGCAAAACGAGCAGAAAGAGCAGGAAGACAGCCACCCCTCAGAAGAAGACAGCAGAAGCGACGTCATCTTCGGCAAATACGCCATCGTCACCCCCGACGGCGAGCCCGTCCCCGACCCATCCGACGCAGTCCTCAGCCCCGTCGCGACCGCGGTGCTCAACAACCGCCCGACCATCCTCCACCTGCTCCTCTCCCACGGCTTCTCCTTCCCCGGTTCAGAAGACGTCGGCATGCTCCTTTGCGAGTCCGTCCTGACTCCCACGGAAAATAACGAAGCCGGAAATGGGTCAGCCGATTTCTCCATGGCGACCCTCCTCCTCGACGAATTAGGAGTAGACATCAACACGCCGGACACGACCTACGGCTGCACGGCGCTGCACAACGCCGCGGCGCAGGGCAACGAGGCGGCGGCACGGTTTCTGCTGGGGCGCGGCGCGGACGCGAGAGCCGAGCAGAGGTCGGAGGTCGAGGGGGAGACGGGGGGGCCGACGGCGCTGTTTTGGGCGGCTAGTAATGGGCATGCTGGGGTGGTGGGGGTGTTGTTGGGGGCGTGGAATCCTTATAAGGAGGAACCGCTAAAGCAACCGCTACCCCGGACGGGGAGATTTGGTGATAGTGATGATGATAGGCACGGCGATGGAGAGGAGGACTCGGCGGAATGGGCGCTCCACGCCGCGGCGACGCACAACCACGTGGATGTGGTGAGGGTTTTAGTGGAGCAAGGGGGCGCGGACGTGGAGGCGAAGTTCGACTGTAGGGATGGGGCTGGAGGTGCTACGGCGCTTTATTGGGCTGCGAAGGCGGGGTGCGTGGGTGCTGTTAGGGTGCTGTTGGAGCTGGGGGCGGATGTGGGCAGGGCGGTTGATATGAATGGTGTTGGGGCGGTGGAGGCTGCGGAGGGGGAGGGGTGGGCTGAGGTTGTGAGGGTTTTGATGGGCAGGGACTTGGAGGGACGGGGAGAGGGAGAGGGGGAGGGACAGGGAGAGGAGCAGAAGGGGGAGGAGCAGGAGGGAGAGGAGGGAGGGGGAGTGGATGGAGACGGGCAAAACTCGACGCAGCGGTCGTAGCCAGGGAGGCTCGACTTACGCCATCTTCGGCAACGCCTGTTGTAGAGCCGTGGTGGGCGTTACGGTGGCCAGAGGGAGTTCGCTTTCCCTCCACACATGCGGCTGACCCTGCCCCTGCCCCTAGTGGAGCATCAACAGTCATCAGAATCTCCTCCGGGTTTCGTCCCAACGCCCGCCCCTTCGAGGCTCTCCGCCGCCACACTCGAGCGGCAAGATCTTCGGCACGGCCCTCGAGCCACCCATGTCCTTCGGTGAAACTCAGCTTCACCATGCGCCCAAGAAAGACCCTGAGTGTCGCAAGACGTCCCAACCCTCTCCCGGCTTCGAGGCCGGAGCCAGCTATGCATTATTTCTGTAATATAGTATATGTTGTATTGTATCTTGCACTTGGCCGATGCGTACCGTATTTCACAGAAATCGTCGTAGGAAGCATCACTCTACTTTAGTAGATTGCCTCGCATTACCTTCCTGAATGCCAAGGATCTCTCGCTGAGGCCTAGAAGCCGAGCTCTGATATCGCCGGTGATGACAAGATAGCGCCACGAGTAAGCTTTCCTCCCTGTTACATATGCTGTTGCGTGTCTTGAGACAAGCTGACCAGGAGCTAGTAGATCTCAGTGGCCAGGCCCTGAGTGATGTTTTCCTCTACAGGAGACGTTTCTAGTTGTACAGGCGGCATTCAAATGCCGGGGATCGCCATTAAAATAGATTGCAGGTCCAGATTTTGCCGTGCCGGAAACCGTCGGTCCGCAACCACTCACGACTGAGAATTCCCATAACCGGGTACTAGATTAATCAACTCGGCTCTGCACCCCACATCACATGAACGCCTACCGAACGAAAACTTTGAAGTGAGCGATCCCGGAAGCGTGTCGCCTCTTGAAATAGGGTTCCCGTCCCAGACTTCAGGTGCTCCTCCGGGCAAGAAACATTCCACAGCCACCCCCAACATCCGCTGGGGCTAGCTCCCGCCGAGACAGACGTCCGCCACGATGAAGCTCCTCGGGACACACATCCTCGCCGCCCTCGTAGCCGCCCAGGGGGCCGCGGCCCACTACATCTTCACATCGTTCGGAGCCGGGTCCACCCCTGCAGCGGCGTGGAAGTATGTCCGGCGGAACTCGAACCCTGCGTGGTTGCAGAACGGGCCGGTGACCGACCTCAGCTCCAAGGACCTGCGCTGCAACCTCGGCGGCGGAGCCAGCAACGGCACCGAGACTCTCACGATGAAGGCAGGAGATACGTTCACTTGGGGCTTGGACACGGCTGTGTATCACACGGGACCTGTCTCGATGTAAGACATAGGCAGGCAATGAGAGGGGAAGACGTGCGATTGGCTTGGTGATGGAGACGCACGTACTGATGCCGACACGGGAGCCTGGTGGTAGATACATGTCCAAGGCGCCGGCGCTGGCTAAGGACTACGACGGGAGCGGAGAATGGTTCAAAACTGAAGACTGGGGTATGCAGTCTCCTTGGTCTCCTCAGCGATACTTGAGCTTGAACTAACATCGTCATTCACATTTTACGCAGGTGCTGGTGGCAACTGGAACATGAAAGGTAAGTAGGCCAACTCCGCATGACTTGTCATCCTTTCAAAGACCCAGCTGAAAACTTTGCCCCATGGAAACCGTCTCCAGCTTCATACTCGTCCAAAATCCCCAAGTGCATCCCCAGCGGCGAGTATCTTGTCCGCATCCAGCAGATCGGGATCCACAACCCGGGAGCCGCGCCACAGGTACGTTCCATGAAGCTAAAAGACCTTCAGCTTCGCGAGCAGACTACTGACATAGCAACATTCGACTAGTTCTACATCAGCTGTGCTCAAGTAAAAGTTACGGACGGCGGCACCGCCAACCCCGCCCCGACGGTCAAGATCCCCGGTGCGTTCAAGGGGAGCGACCCCGGACTGAACGCGAACGTGAGCTCTCCCACCTCTACAAGAAGAGAGCCTGTCCGTCTTTCTGACACCGAACCTCCCCCTTCTAGGTTTACAACGGGAATCTTAGAGGATACGTCGTCCCCGGACCGGCGGTGGTGAGTTTCATGATTCGATTATTCTGTCAGGGGTCTCAGCGATAGCACTGCGGGTACGGATAGGCTCGAGAGATGCTAACCTTGGTGTCCCCCTTGTAGTTCACCTGTTGAGGTTTGGTATCGATGGGAGCCGGGGCCAACAATGTACGGCAATGGAATGTGCCATGTATTGTACTTCCTACAGGAGTCCTGCCTGATAGTACGGTACAATGTGGCGTATCGTACGTGCTTGCTAGCTGGCGAATACAGTTGAAGATACATTACATTACATCGCATTCCAGGCTCTGCCTCAGGCTTTCTCCGGAACGTCCTCCTCGTAGCTCGCGTCATCGGTCGACAGCTCGGAAGTCGAGGTTGATCCCCTTCATGCTGTGTTTGCACCAGTATTGAATATACGTTCAGCTCTTTCCATTACCCGAATTCATCCGGTTCATCTGTCCATCCCGCATGGGGACGCTACAAGTAGGGTAGGCGAGGGGTATGTTTGATGTCTGTGGTCTTGCGCAGAAGCCGTGAGGCGTCATCAGCAAGAACCCTGTGTTGTTTTGGATGTCTGATCAGTCGCATGAGCTAGAGTGCCCGTTTGTTGAGCCGTCGCTGGCCAATGACGGAGACCAGAAAGGGGGGGGGGGAGGAAAAAAAAAAAGAATAATCGACAGAAGCAGGATTCGAACCTGCGAGGGCGAACCCATATGATTTCTAATCATACTCCTTAACCGCTCGGACATTCTGCCCAACCAATGAGGGGGTTGGAGGAGCTGCCCGAGTGGCGGGCTTAAGATGGTTGTTGCAAGTCTCTTCTGTGGTCGTGTCCACCAGGGGCTAGAACCCGCCTCGGTTACCGGCCCGTCTCGGCAGCAGAATTCACCCCCTGCGAGTATCGTGCTGTCGGGGGAGAAGCTGACTACCTAGGTGGGTACTGATTATCCTCGTTGGCTCACTCCATTTTCCCGAGCTCTGTGATACTCGACATTCCATTTCTTGATGATTCGCGTGTGCGAGATACCGAACCCCTAAATCTGTCACTCATAGGGCCCACTTCCCGCTACATGTTCGCGCCGTGGCCCACTATACCTTATTTTCCCTCGGCGCCGCGCCTGGGCACAAAGGACTCGGCCATTTCGAATATTGCGCTTCATTCGGGCAGTCTCCAATTCTCCCTTTGACAACGGACCATGACTGTCAATCCTCGAGAGGAAGGATAGTCCCTCGAGGCGCCTACTTCAGACGCCAAATCGAGTACGCACCCTCTGCGCGTTTTCGCATCATCAGTGTACCAGCTAGCTGATGGCACGGCCTGCAGTGTAATGTAATGTATTGTATTTTGTACCGTACTCCCGACTTATCTGCGTGTGCTGTGCGCGGTATTATGCCGTACGCGGCAGGTAACGCGGTCCCAGATTCAATACAAAACACACTACAATACATTACATTGCAGGCTCTGGCTGATGGAGGGACAGAATGGCTTCCAATCTTTTGGCGGGTCCGCGGCCAGCTCGTCGCTATCGAAACAAACGGCTGAGAGCTGGCTTGGTTGTGGTCCAGGCGAGCGGCTGTCCCAGCGTTGGGGACTAATGTTCAGCCAGCCACCACTCTGCATGACCAAGAGGCCGCCCATGCTTTTCATGGTCTTGGTGGTGATGATGCCTCAGGCTTGCCAGCAGCCCTGCGGCTGAGCAGAATCGCCATGCAGATTCCCGATAAAGTGGTCAGGTAGGCTCTGGCTGCAGGGTCATCAATCACGATGCCCTACCCCAAGCGGATTATCAGCAGCATATCGGCGTGTCCCATCACTCAACGAACGGGCCTCACTGCTCTGGGGCTCCCGTACATTGCGGTTGCTTCATCGCACTACGAGCCTTCCATCAAGGCTGGCGGCTTTGAGGCCAGATGAATCCCATCTCCGCGCTCGGCGCCGCCGCAGCGGCGATCCAGTTCCTAGAGTTTGGTGGCAAGCTGGTGTCGAACGCGATAACGACCTACCAGTCTGCCACCGTTCAGACCAAGGAACAGGTGGAAATGGTGACCATCGCGGACGACATCCGGCAATATGCCGGCGCCGTCTCCGAGCTCGCGACGAAGATGCGCTCAAGACCCGCACAGGAGACCGGATCCGGCGCGCGGCTGGCCGAGAAAATGGAAAGAACGTGCAAGGAATGCAAAGCGATCGGTGAGGAGCTGGAGGCCTCGGTAGAGGCTCTCCGGGCGTCCGGAAGCACGAGACTCGACCCGGCCAAGAACAGCTTCGTGGCAGCGTTGAAGGGACGCCGCGATGCGAAGAAGATCTCTTGGCTTGAGCGCCGGATTCCTCGGCTCCAGGACGAGGTCCAGGGAGCGGTGCTGATATGTCTGTGGTGAGTCGCGCAAGTAACGAACCTCTAGCAGCTCTCTATATTGGGTTCTCGCCTTACAGCTCTTGTTTGCTCTCTCCTGAATTCGAAGATCATGACTGATACAAATATGCATACAAAGGGAGGAGTCCATGCGCCAAAGAATGGCCATCAAGCAAGTGTTGGAGCAGCAGAACAGCATGCTCAGCGCCGCCAGCTTGAACGTCGCCGCGGAGAAAACGGTACCAATCTCACGAGAGACCCTAGCCAATCCCAGCGATATCGTCCGTCACGCCTTCCAGCTCTGGTACTCAGGTGGAAACCGGCTGATGAAGAGATGGCAAGATGCATGGAGTCTCCGGTCGTTCTCGGCAAACATCCGTCACGCTCAATATACGCGATACTGTGGACACTAGGCTTGTAATTTTCGGCCCTGGATCTCCGCGAAGGAGCAATCCGCGATGCCTACCGGACTACCTACGAGTGGATCTGGGGGAGCAAAGCTGAGACGCCAGAGCCAGGAGGGACGCCCGGGCCGCCAGACACGGTGACGACGGCGACGAGAAGTGTCAAATGGCACTCCTTCCCACAATGGCTCGCGGGAGACTCGCAGGATACATACTGGATCACGGGCAAGCCAGGCTCTGGGAAGTCAACCCTGATGAAGTTCATCGCCAAGCATCCGAGCTTCCAGGCGAAAGCGAAGGCCTGGGCGGGCGACTCACCTTGCCTCATCGTAACCTTCTATGCATGGCAAGCGGGCTCGAAACATCAGAAATCATTGCATGATCTCATGGGGTCGATCTTGCGCCAGTGTGTCAAGCAGGCGCCAGGCCTGGCTCCGCGGTGCTTCCCGGCGCGGTGGGCCATCAACGAAATGATGCCAACAGGCGACGAGATGTGCGACAAGGTCAACTCCACCGATGTTCTCGCCAACTTTTCGACCCTGACTTCAAACTCGGGTGGCCTGGGCCGGGACTACAACCTAATGCTCCTGATCGACGGCCTCGACGAGTTTCGGAAGGAAGACCACGACGGCGTCGTGGCCTTGGTCAAGACCTTGAGCGAACGCAAGGGCGTCAAGGTCTGCGTGAGCAGCAGGCCGTGGAATGTGTTCGCAGACGCGTACCAGCGCAGCCCCAGCCTCAAGCTCGAGGACCTGACGAGGAACGACATCTCGCGATTTATGACGTCCAGCTTCAACGCGCAGCCCGGCTACGTCGAGCTGAGCGACCTGTTTCCTACGGAGGCCCGGGCACTAGCCGATGCGGTGGTCGACAAGGCCAAGGGGGTTTTCCTGTGGGTCTCACTGGTGGTCAGCTCCCTCATCGCTGGGCTGAGAAGCGGAGACAGGCTCGTCGAGCTTCAGACCGCACTGGATGCCCTTCCAGGCGACGTGGAGAATCTCTACCGGTGCATCTGGGATAGCGTCGAGGACCGATACAAAGTGCAGGGACTCCAATACATCGCTATGGTGCGGACACGGCACGACAGCTTTCCGGGCACGCTCCTTGTCCCCATATTATGGCCCGCCGACGAGCCGGAGCCCCTCGACCTCGGTCTTAAAAAACACCGACACCCAAAAGGGTGAATGCCATCGTCCAGCGCAGGATCGCTAGTCGCACGAGAGGTCTCCTGGAGGTCAGTGGAGGCGTCGTCGACTATATCCACCGGACCGCGCTCGACTGGATCGATGAGCAATGGCAGAGGATGTCGTCCGATCTGCCACCGGATTTTGACGTATCAGTGGCTCTCTTTAAGGCCCATGCCTGTGGTTACTACATGACGTGGTCCGGCAAGCCCAGCAACGTGCTTCCTTCGGTTTCAGAAGTGCTCAGCCTATGCGCTTTTTTCCGGTTGATCAGGCCAATGAACGTGGAGGAACCTGGGTTTCCCGACCGTTACGCGAAGTATATTGATCATATGCTCACTCAGTCGAAGCAGAAGCCACTTCTGCAGGGACCTCGGAGCCACACCAGGCCCTACTGGCACGGCAACACAATACCCGAGCCGCGTCTCGTGATCGTGATAGCCGCCAATGGGCTCTGGGAGTACTTGCTGGGAAGAGCAGAGACGGGCGTGGAGGGACCTGGAATCCTCGAGCCCTCCGTGGCCGGGGAGATCACCGTTCTCGAACTTGCGGCCGTCTCAACCAGCTGCATCAAACCCATCCTTAGGTGGTCGTTCCCGAGCCTCCACATGGCGCTGCGCACTCGCCTGTCGATCCTCCATCGCCTCGTCGAAGCAGGAGTCGACATGACTCGGCCATGCCACGCTGGTCGGTCGATACTGGAAATGGTACAAGAAACGTACGGCCACTGTGACAAGGAGGAGAGGGAGTACTGTGCTGCGGTGGGGGCTCTACTCAAGACGTCTGCTAAGGCCGGTCATCCACGCTCGGGGCTGCTCTCAAAGCTGGGAATAAGGAAACGATAGCGATGTCAGACTGCTACCTTCGAGCAATTGACTATCTATTATACTCCATTCTTCGGGTTACTTCTTTCATCTAGGTATAGTTATAGAGAAAAAGGAAGAGGATGATTAACGGGAATTTTATATTTTATTTAAAATTTGATAGAAACATGTGCTTAACTTTTCAATACGGCATACAAAGTAAGGTACTACCTTGTAGGCATGCTAGTATATCAGCTTCAACCGAAAAAAAAAACCCTCCCAACGAATATTAATACGTCCGAGAAGGCTGGCCTCAGCTCACCCCAGGCGCAGACAACCCCCGTTAGCTTGTCTGATCGCGTTTAGGGTCTAGATGATCTAAACTCTATTTCTTCTTCACTAACCCCCCAAAAATATTTACGCGGCTCCCGAGTTTGGGAACAGGCCATGAAAGGAACCAATTCTTTACCCTGCATTCCGAGATGACCGTCCTAACTGTTCCCCCCACTCATCCACTGATCTGCTACCCTTGCCCTCGGAGCTTGGAAATTTCCAGACGACATCTCCAGGAAAAGCACACCTACTCCCATATCTACAGAAACAGGTTGGGGCGTCCGTCAGTAACCAGAAATATGGAATATCACGGGGGACAGGTCAGGGGACTCGCCCTCCTGACAACCACTAAAACACTAGTAGCCACCCCACCCGCGGCGCTCCACCTGGTCAAAATCGCTGCTCCGGCAGCAGCCAGCAGTTCGGCATCCTAGACCCATAGCCGCGAAGCCGAGCGCACGGTGGTGACGGACGACACGCTTACCAAGATCGCGGCCGAGCTCAACTCAGGCATCTGCAACACCGTAGCCGCCAATAACACCTCGAGCCCCTGGGCCGGATATTCCAGGGCCAGTCCTGAAGGTGCCTGCGAACCTGTGCAACAGCACCATCGACAACATGTCGTGCCAAAATAGGGCGGGTACGAAGTCCTGGCTAGACGGCGGCCCCGCCACGCGCGTCATCGAGAAGGGGGACACGCTGGTGGGCATCTTGCAGGAGCTGAATCTGGATGGGAATGCGGTGCTGGCTACGAGCCCGGGGATCGATCGGTTTAGCTTGGTCGAGGGCTAGACGATCAACTTGCCTGTTTGTGCCAAGTCGCGGAGGTGGTCACTTGGGCAAGACAAGGAGGGAGTTCAGTGAAGCAGGATGGACGCTTGAGATTTCTTTTCTTTGTAATATGGGTAAGTGGTAGGCATGGCCTCCTCGAGAGCGGATGCGTGGGCGGTCATGGCTAGTTTAGAACTACCAAAGAGGCCGGCACTTGGTCGAGAGAACGAGAAACTTTGCGGTGTGTTACTAGTTAGATCTTTTCGATTCCCCGAGACTTACAGGAGCCAAGAGAGCTCAGGGTTACATGATAAACGTATTTGCAGCGGAGGTTGTGTTTCCAGCGACTAGACCATCAGAATGTACCGGGACAGTAACCAGCTCAAAGGACCACGGTGCCATCGTCCAATTCGGTGAATCGCCTTAATCCTACGTCTTCTTGACCCCAGCTAAACTCAACCGTCCGTCTCAATATGATGGTCCATTGCGATAGAGCGGGGACCACAATAAGGATCGTACGGACCAGGCAGCGTTGGGATCGTGACTCTTACCTAAGATATGATCCTGATGGAAAGGCGATGCATAAGCTTTTGGGTCAAGTGGCGGTAAATGATCAACTATACATGGCTTAAAAGGGCAGAAGCCTAGTACAAAGCAGCCAGTTCCCCGTCCGATGGCTAACAAGCGGCAACAATCTGTTTATGTGTCGGGGAACAGCGTGTAACAATCCATCTGATCCCATGGAAGCTCCTCTGTAACCTAAACCCGTTCTACCACAGCAACGATCGATGCTCACTTCCAGGTACTCCGTAGTTAGTATAAAGTAATAAGGGATTTAGAAACATCCCGGTCGGTAATTGGTATTAGGAAACATTTAGTTGGGGTGCAGGCAACCCCAGACGGGCCGAAATTCTCCTTCGAGAAGCTCGCTCCCGTGGCAGGCTTCGGCGGGTGGCTTAGCAGGTCGCCCTGATGATGACCAGGTAGTTGCTCCTCTGTAACATGGATGCCCTACCAAAGACACCCTGCAAGATGGCCCGATGCGTTGTCATCAATTTGTCCGATGATGGCACGGACGAGAGATCCTCCTCTCCGCGGCTACCGTCTGCCGCTAATTAGAATTACAGATCTCGCAAATCGCCCGATTGAAGGAGGCTCAAGAAAGGTTAATTCCGTGTAGTTCAACGAGGACTGAAATGGGGTGGTCGATGGTTTGTGGTGGTTTGATGAAGACCCCGGCAGCGGTGCCCTCACCTTGACCGAAAACCCCTGAATTCCAGCTCTAACCAGGTCCCCTGAATTTTCCAATCCTTCTGCACGAGAACACCATTCCGCGATTGTACTGGACATCGGCCTGGAAATTGCCATGCTGGAAAACGGGACCAGATCCTTCGCCTCAATGTTGCCTGTGTGCTACAGACAAAAAAAGACCGCACGACAACCATTCAAATGGCTTTGGCCGAACCTGATGAATCCTGTACCTGCATGGCATATGGAGCCGACATCTCGGTCTTTCTCGTTTCATCGCTCTCGCATACCGTCTACCAGCTCTGACGTGGCTGCCGGTCGACTGCGGCCTAAATCTCCTGCTCACGGAGCTGACGGACCCTTGGCAGCCTTGCTATAGGACTACGTGACTAGTACCCATGGAGAGAGCGGGGAGGAGGAGTGGGAGGGCTGAACGGGCCACCATCGGCACATCGGCGTCCAATGGTACAATGCCACAGCCGTTTTTCTGGAGCCGCATGAGATCCCGTTTCCCCGGTCTCCCTCTCATCTCCGATGCGACCTTCTAGAAAGCCTCTAGTCAGCGATGGAATTCCATTCGAGGGAGGATCTCCCTAGTGCCACCACCACCGCCAGTAGACCAGGATTCGCGATGCCTAGACCCTGAGAAGGATTTTCGCTGAGGCTGGCCACCTCTCCTGCCTGATGCTTGGGGCGAAGAGCCGCCGGCATGCCGACTCTCCCGTCAACGGAGACAGGAGGAACACCGACAGAGGTCGTGGCCCTGAGGATGAGGATCCTGGCAGCAAGCCAAAGTCAAGCTCATCAGTCAGGAGACTGACCAGAGCAGAGACAGACATAAATACCCGAAGATGGCCATCCCCTCTCCGTAGACTTTAGACAAACCTGTCACGCATCCACAAGCCCCGGATACGCGTCTTGACCCGCTAGCCCCAAGCCCTGAGCCCTAAGCCCTGAGCCCTGAGCCCGACCCCTATACTCTGATCACTCTCCTACTAGTGTACGACAGCCACACAATCCCTCCAACATGGTCCGCTTCAGCTACCCGGCGACGTTCTTGGCGTCACTCGCCGCGCTGGCCACCCAGACGGAGGCACAGCTGTCGAAGCCGGCTCTGCGGAGCAACCTCGACGCGTTTTGGCCGCAGCTCCAGTCGGCGCTCCGCAACCCGGGCTACACCATCAAGACGTGGCCAGCAGGAACGATCGCCTCGGGCTGCAAGGACCTCGCGAACCGGGAGAAGATCGACCCGACCACCATCACCACCTACGAGGTGTTGTACGGCGATGTGAGTGGTATCCCCTGCTTTTTGTGCGTCGTCTTTGGGCCACACGCGAGCAGGTTTTGATGCCGATGCTGATGATTGCTGAACACAGTGCTCGGTCCCCTGGCTCCTCTGTCGGCACCCAAGCAGCAAAACCTCGATCGACACGATGGCGCTGCGCTTCGGACAGGTCCCCGTCAAGATGCGCCAGCTGACCAAGGACGTCATGCTCGTGCCGGACACCAGCACGCACGCGTACGCCCTTGGAAACCAGGTCGTCTTCTTCAACCAGGTTGACACCATCGGCGTGTACATCCACGAGATCGCCCACACCGTGGATTTCAGCTCCGGTTATGCCGTTTCAGGCCAGCTGTCTGGTAAGTGTTGTTCAGTCTGGCACCGACCACGAGGTAGCGTGCATCTTTATAGAAGGCACTCCCAAGGGCCACTGCTAACTCACTCATCTTGCTCTCAACCACCTCAGGAAACCAAATCTGGCTTGACGCATACAACGCCGACAGTGCCGTGCCAGACAACTATGCTCGCACCAACCAAGTCGAGGTTTGTCTTCGTCCCAGCATCTCCACCCATTCAAAAACATAGCTCTGACACCAAAACCCCCACACACAGAACATCGCCCAATTCCCCGGCCTCGCGCTCTTCGACCAGCTCGTCTCCGGCGGCGTCAAGTCCATCGAGCCGAACGTGGGCAAGATCGCCAACCAGCTGGCCACGCTCAAGGACCAGGCTTCCAGGGGAGACTACGGCGGCAACGTACTCGGCCAGAGCAACTCGTGCACGGCGCGCTATGCCAACAGCGCGCCCGTGTCCGCGTCGGCCACGAGCAGCGTCAGTTCCCGGATCATGGTCGATGCCGCCAGCTCCTTCATCTCCGCGTCGGAGAACAGCTTCGAGGCCCAGGTGGAACGCTTTGCGAAGCTGGGTATCGAGATGTTCGCGGAGCTGGAGCTGCCGCAAGCGCCGACGAACTGCTCGGGCTACTTGTGAAGAGGTAGAGTGGACTGGCTCCAGGTCGGCGAGTGATCACTGACCGTATACGCACTCGAGTCGGTGGTGTGTTGGTGTCTGTTACCTATGTATAATGATATTCGCAAAAACATTCTAGTATATAGTTTCATCCTAAGAGAAAACATTATTGGTACGACGAGTGGCTGCGAGAGACGGACGTACCCTGCAATCAAAGGCGAGATTGATGACGATCGGGAGCATCAAGTCCGGCAAAGACGTTCTCGAAGCACCTGCAAAAAGCAAACGAGCAAACGAATAGAAAGATCTCCGTTGACTTCTGGATCTCCAATTCCGTCCGTCCCGTCCCGTTCTCGCTCGATCCCGTTGCTTGGCAGGCACGGGTGCCGCTCCAGCGGAGACCAGAGAGAAACCCCCGACCGGCTGATGTATCGCGAACCCATATATCCAAATAATAGGGGCGGGGTTGTCGCATTGGCAAAACATGTTCCCTCCATCCCCGTGCCGCGCCGTCCGTGAAAGACAGCTCGCGATTGTCCCAGGGCTCAAAGAATATAAATTGACCTCTAAGGTAAGGTTAAGAGGTGGGTGTGTAGTCTCGACGAGCCAAGCCTGGAAGACTGCAAGCAACCGAGCACATCGGAGCACAAAAGTGTTCCCAACACTCCATCCACAATGCACGTCGCCGCCGCGCTCCTCCTCCCGGCCATCGCCAGCCTCGCAGCAGCAGACTGCCCGCGCTCCCTCCTCGAGCAAGCAGCAAAGCGCTACATCGCCGCCCAATCCGCCGGCGAGCCGCGCTACCTCCAGCACCTCGCCCCGAACTCCAACCTCGACAGCATCGCTTACATCGAGAACGGCAACGCCACCTCGGGCCTGACCGTCAAAACGGGCATCCTCGCCAAGCCGCTCAAGATAGACCACTCGCGCTCCCAGCACGACACCACCGCCTGCGCGTCCTACACCGAGCTGATCGTCACCGACCCGTCGTACCCCTACGAGCTCGGCACGCAGCTCCACCTCAACGCCACCACCGGCACGATCCTCAAGGTCGACACGCTCGTCACCGACGCGCTCGACTGGCTCTTCTCCCCGCGCCACGCGCTGCACTACTCCCTCCTGGAGAGCTGGGGCCCGATCCTCCCGGAGTCCGCCCGCGACAGCCGCGCGACCATTAAAGCAGCGGCGGACGCGTACCTGGACGTGTTCAACAACGCGTCCGTCGTCGTGCCCTGGGGCGACCCCTGCGCACGGCTCGAGGGCGGGCTCTACACGCAGCCCGGCGACACGTGCGCGACGGGCGTGCCGACTGGCATCCCGCTCGTGAACCGGCGGTACGTCATCGACGAGGCGTACGGCACCGTGGACGTGTTCCTCACGTTCGGGCAGAACGGCCTGGCGGATAGCCACGAGTTTCGCATAGAGAAGGGGAGGATCCGGTACGTGCACACTATTACGGTGTGTCCGACACCGAATTGTGGGTTTGGCGACCCGCCGGCTGTGCTGAAGGAGGATCCGGGTTGGTAGTTGGAGAGGCTTGAGGTGGATAGGTACCTACCTACCTAGGCACCTACCTAGGTGCCTGTCTTATTACTGAGTGCCGTGTATGGGCTTGTTGGCGAGTGTTGCCTCTGGGTCCGAAAGTGGAACGCATGGCGAAAGACAGGAGAGAAGACACAGCGGTGCTTGTGTGCCGAGCGACAGGAAACTACCTAGGTGGCAAGACCTAGATGAACGAACGCCAGGCGGCATGCAATGTATGAAAATTAGATACTAAAAAGAGAGAGGTAGTGTATTATACAAAAAGGATACAGGTATGATGGCAGAGATTCGGAACGCAGCCAGATAGATGGGTAGTGCAGCGCAGTGCATCGTCTTCAATCAGTCAATGACCCACACAGTCTACCTAGTTATAATGCAATGCCGGAAGCGACCGACCGCCCAGGAGGCTGCGTAGTCCTCTGCGCGGGGCCGTCCGCCTGACGCTTGGCGATATCGACCTGGACAGCGCGGATCCAGTGCAGCAGGCGCGATCCCAGGATGGGGGTCCACTCCGGGGTCGCCATCAGGCCCAGGCGGAACTCGCCCCTCTCGCCGGCGCCGCAGCTGCGCAGGCCGGCCAGCATGACGTACAGCAGGTTCAGGTGCGACCTGTCGAAGAACAGGCCCGCGTGGCGCATCTCCTCGTACAGCTCCAGCACGGCCTCGGCGTCGTTGTGCCGGTACCACAGGAAGCCGGCCATCTCGGCGTAGAACTCCGGGCTGGCGCCTAGGACGTACGACACTAGGCCCAGGGACTTGACGCGCGGCAGGATGGCGAGCGCGTAGGGCGAGCGGGGGAATCGGCCACTTATTAGCTCCATCGCGTGGACGAGGAAGGTTGGGTAGAGGGGGCCGTGCACGTCTATGTCTAGCTCCGGGGGGTGGGGAAGGGGAGAGTCGAGGCTGCTGGGAGCTGGCTCCTCGACGGCAGCCTGTGGGTTCTTCTTCTTTCTGCCGCGCCGGGACTTCTTCACTGCCTTCGACGGCTTGCCGTCGATCGCCTGGGCGGGCTCTGCTTCTGGGCCGAAGCCGAGTCGGGCCACCATGGTGAACACCTCCTTCTCCAACACATCCCACAGCTGGAAGTCGGTCTGAGCCGCATTCATCAGCTCCCACACTCGCGTGCGCTCTCCGTACCGTTGACGCTCGAGTGCGGTCTTCTGTGTGAGGGGGTCGGTGTAGCTTGTGTCTTTGAGAGGGTCCTGCATTGGCCACGGGACTCGGTGGATCACCGAGTCCTCGGCGTCCGTCACGTGGGTCCTGGAGATCGGCTGCGCGACAGGCTCCCTCTCCTGGACACCCTCACTCTCGGGGCTGGGGCCGGAGCCGCCAAATGCGGCAGAGATGCCGGCCATGGCCTCATCCATGGCCTTGCCTTGCCCGTCTGGGCCCACGCCGAAACCGTCGCCAATCACGTCTCGCAGATCTATCTCCTCCTGTTCGACGGGCTCAGTGAGGCCCAGAGCGGTTCGGGCAGCCGAGCGCAGACTGGGCGGGAAGCGCAGCAGCGCCTCGTAGCGCTCTTCGGCGCTGAGTACCTTGGCGCCGGATTTTGTTGGGTCGATCCTGTGCAGCTCGCGCATGTGCTCCAGCAGGCTGGTGCCGAGCTGGGTGCGCTCCTGGGTGGCGTCGGCTATGATGGTGGTGGCCACGCTGCGGTCGCGGCCCGGTACTGCGGGCTCGAAAGCACTCGCGGGCAGCGCCGACGAGCTGCGGTTGGCGATCTCCTTGAAGATGGACTCGAAGGCGCGCCGCTCCGTCGGCGTGATTGTGCCGTAGCGCTTGCGGAGGTCGTCCTCCGTCGGGGCATCTTTGCCGGTCGTCGCCGCCGCTTGCGGGTTGAACTCCGGGTCCGAGGCTAGGTCTGGCGGGAGCTCGAAGGGGATTGGGTCGCTGGTGGAAGACTTCTGGTGGGCGGTGGCCCCGGCGCGGAAATGCCGACTGGCAGTCGCGTGCAACAGTGATCGGAATATGGCGGAGTTGCGCGCCGGGGTTGTCCTGGAGACCTGCTGGATTGTGCGGGTCTGGTAGAGGAAGGGCAGCATCGTCGTCGCCATTTAGAGGGAACTGCTGTTCACCCCTCGCCTGAGCAGCAGACCGCGATCGGCGATGGTTTCGTTGTCAATGAGAGCTTCGTCCTGAAATGGGAAAGAAATTTTTGGTCGATAAGGGACAGGTCACATTGTTATCGATTGGTCCGCTGCATCTTGAACTATGGGGCTACCTGGAATGGACACTCGGAAAATCGGACTCGGCTGTGGCCCGCCAAGATCCAACGTTTAGAGCCCCCAAAAGAGGCGAATCGGTGGAACCGGAACCCGAATTACGCGGCGGCCTGACTTCTCGTCCCTGTTCTTCCACTACCGTCTTGGGATCTTGTCAGGCTGCCTGTCAGCTCCAGGAAAATGGCTCGCCGATCCAAGGGCCGCCACAGCCAGACCACGCGGCATGGCGTAACATACCGCTCGTCTCATCAGATTTGCCTGGTAGTGTGGTTGTGCCTGACTGCGTGCCGTGGCGATCCCGCCCATTCAGTACGTACCGTATTCACCCTCCGAGACAAGGAGAATGATGCAATAAGACAGAGGTCATCTTGCTTTTTGATTGGCAGCGGGACAAACCAAAAAAATGCTAGGGTATGTCATGGTGAACATCAGTGGTCCCGAACTGGGAGCAATTTCCTGGGCTTTAATCAACAGGTGTAAGAGGGACATGCAAGAAATCAATGGACAGAAGTGCATGATCGGGTCTCGTGGCTCTTCGTTATCTCTCCAACAGAGGCGAACAAGGTTCGACTCGAGCATCACAATGGCTCGGATCAGTGATCAGTGGGGTGGGAGTGGGATGTATGCAATCGATGTCTTAGAATGCGTGCCGCGCATGTGATGTCAGCGCCCTGTCGAGGGTCGCGATTTTAGCGTTATCGATAGACACGATTGCGACGCCCCACGACCGCCCCTCACAGACCACTTGCAGACCCATGCCATTGATGGGGAATGCGAAGCAGCGGCACACAGCCAGCCATTGGGGCAGTCGCCATTGCAGTCTGCAGTCATCATCATCATTGGCGTATTCCGTATTGATCGAGGAAGGGGGAGAAAAAAAGACTTGACCTTTCCAGCCCTGGTTGGGTCGGGAGTCTCGGCCGCCCGAAATTTGACCTCTATTCGTCCATTTCTAGCCGGGAGCGGGAAATTCAGGTTGCTTGTTAGTCGGCCGTCGTCGGCCGTCGGCCTCATTGCATGGCCGCGTCCTGCTTCTGTGGTCGTTCTCGGGTTGCTCGTTTTCCTCGCGACCAACGCCCCGGACCCGCCGTTCGATAGAAGAAGAAGAAAAATGCCGACGAAGCTTTCAACAAATGGATGGATCCCTCCTCCCTCTCTTCCCGTCGCTAGAACGTGTCTGGTATCCTGACTCCGAACAGTTCTCAACACTACGAAGACTATGAGAATAATCAAAAAATTTCGAGGTGTTTCCTTCTGAATCTTCCATTCACTCGATGCCTTGTCACCCTCTAAAAAGCTTCCTCCTCTCCACACAGTAGGCTGTATCTCTTGAGATGCCAATCCCTTTCGACGCCTCCCTTACGACCGATGTATTTTTCTTCTCTTGTTCCTGTGAGCTTCTTCACCGACCTCTGCACTCTCCGACTCCTTCGGTATCTCTTTGTTCGTCAAGTCACGACTAGGAACATTCATCAGCACTCAATGGCACTCGACCCCCAATCTATGACTGTGAAGGAGTGATCAGCGGGACCAGACTGACCACAAGCCGACCACTGACACCCTGCTACCAGAGAGGTGGCATGCGGTAGCTAACCATTACTCACCACAGGCAGCTGAGTTCTCCACTATACATCACATTCACACCCGCGGAGCGCCGAACGGCCTGATGCCCTCGCCTATCGCCTTCTTTTCTCCCGACCTATGCTAGCATTGCTAGTCCGTGTAGAAGCAAGGAAGTCAATCGAAGCGTGCAGGAGGAAGTCAAAAGGCTACCATATCAAGTCTTCTGCCTGCTTGGTCCTAGGCCCGCACGCTCTGAAACCTCGCACTGCGCAGTGCGTACAACAAGCAGCATTGAAGCTTTCCGCCTGCATACGATCTGTAGCTCGACAACACCAGGAACGAGAGAACACCTACTGCAAATCCCGACCCTCCGGCCCCCTCCGCCGATTCCGGTCTCCGCTCGACCTTCGCCCAAGACACTGCACAGTCTGCACTACATCGGCCGAAGCTCGTGCTTATGTCTGGGTGGGTTGGCTAGAGCCTCTTTTCTTCCTTACCACCCCTAAGTCGGATAACTCGGTAGGTAGGTTAGTACTTTACCAGTTATCCCCACGTTCATTCTTTTCTACGACGACTTTCCATACGAAATCCAAATTGTTTGGATAGGAAACACTGCTCCTGCCCGCCCTGTTCCAATTCCTGTTCCGATTCCTGTTCCTGTGACCGATACCCACAGTCGACCGTTGTTGCTTCGATCTCTTTTGCGGGTGGTCGGTTTTGGCCTGTGACGCTACATCGATCAGCAGTGCAGCATTGTGCAGCGGCTTATGGGAACAGCGCAACCAAACAGGTTCGCGCGTGCAGTCGCCGCTGTGTCATCGGTAGCCACGCTCCAGGCACCACCTCCACCTCCCCCCACTGTTAGCTTATCCGCCTGCAGCACGCCCAGCAAGTCCACCAGCCATCCAGCCAGCCATCCCGCCAGCGAGCGATCCGGCAAAGCCAGCGAAGCCCACCACAGCCCACAAGACAAGCCCTGCAAGCTGCCTAGCGAGGTCGCTCAACCGCCGGCTTCGTGCCGGTCCAGCCAGCGGCAGCTATGGCATCGACAACTTCAATCCCCAAACTCACCACAACGGCCGCCTCCCCCGCCCCAGGTGCCGTAACTTCCCCTACTCTAGCGGCTGCTGCCTCCGCCTCGGTCCCCGCAACACCTTCCCCCTTATCGCCCACATCATTACCACAAACACAAGGACAACCGCATCCGCAACCGCATCCGCATCCGCAACCTCAGCCTAGGCGCTCGACGAACAATCCACGAAGCCCGCTCGACCGTGAACGATCCCCTCGTCCGAGCGAAGACGACCCGAAACGGCGCGTCCGGAGACTGCAGAAGAAGCGCCGAAGCGGTGTTCACAGCCCAACAGCCATGGAGATGCCAGAGCGTCTACGCGAGAGCGATCCGGAGGAGGAGGAGGAGGAATCCCGGCGGCCGTTCAACATGAACCAGAGCATATTCGGTCTTATCGCCGCCGCCGGGTCAGCCGTCGACTTCAACGAGCGCTTCGAGGCCGGCAGCAGCGATGACGATGACGATGACGACGGCAGCCCAGCCACAGCCGCCGGCATTACCGGCCGTAGGGAGAAGATGGCGCAGACCATGATGCTGAAGAGGCACAAGGGATCGTCAGTGGGCGCAGGAGATAATAACTTGGAGGTCGACAAGGCCAGGCGGCGGAAGCCGTCCGCTTCCCGGCTGCTCCGCTCGCTGCCGTCGCTGTCGCTGCCTAAGAGGCTGTCGTCGTCGTCGTCGCGCAAGAGCAAATCCGGCAAGTCGAAGGAGCCCCAGATCGCCGAGGAGGCCGAGGAGAGCGAATCGGCTGCATCGACGTCGACGGGACAGGAGGCGGCAAACCTGGAGATCGCGCGCACGGTCGAGAGGAGACTGCCGCCCGTGATGAGCCGCATGCTGGAGGCCAAGGCCGAGATGGCGGCGCGGCCGAGCTTCGACTTGGAGCTGCACTCGGGCTCAACCTCGCCCGTTGGCGACGTGGGGCCCACACCCCTAGCCCGGAAGCTGATGGAGATCTTCGAGTTCGACCAGCCCGAGGAGGTCATCGACGAGTACCCCTGCTGGCTCCTGCAGAGCGTGCTGCTTCAAGGCTACATGTACATCACAGCGAACCACATCTGCTTCTATGCCTATCTGCCCAAGAAAGCCGTGAGTTTTTCCTCCGTCCGCAACCACCGTTTTCTTCCTTTCCGTCATTAACCCTCTATCCACCCTACCCAGAACGAGGTCGCCAAGTCCGGCTACCTATCCAAGAGCGGCAAGCGGAATCCCAAGTACAATCGGTATTGGTTCCGGCTTAAGGGCGACGTGCTGGCGTACTACCGGGACCCCTCGAACCTGTACTTCCCCAGCGGCCAGATCGACCTCCGGTACGGCATCTCGGCGTCGGTGACGGACAAGGACAAGGAGGGCGTCCACTTCACCGTCGTGACGCACCAGCGGACCTTCCACTTCCGGGCCGACAGCGCGCCGAGCGCGAACGAGTGGGTGAAGAGCCTCCAGCGCGTCATCTTCCGCTCGCACAACGACGGCGACAGCGTCAAGATCTCCCTGCCTATTCAGAACATTATGGACGTCGAGGAGATGCAGGTGGTGCAGTTCGCCGAGACGTGCAAGATTCGCGTCATCGACAATGACGAGACATATGCTATTGATGAGGCAAGTCTGCCCCGGAGTTTATTTTTTTTAACGACTTCTCCCCAAACCGCCTTTTTTCGCCTTTACCTTTCGGTCCCCACTAGAAAACCAACCGGCCTTTGTTAACACTTCCTTCCATCTTGACACAGTATTTCTTCTCGTTCTTCAGCTTCGGTCAAGAAGCAATTAATGTAATCAGGATCCTCACCGATGGCTCCAACGCCCACCAGAAGCAGCAAGACGCCAGCACGAAGGCCTCCAGCCAGGGACTCGCACTCGCGCCCGTTTCGGAGGACGAGGGCGCATCCAACGGGGATTCTTCCAAACGGAGCTCCATGACGGGCAGCCGGGACCGGCCGTCGGCGCTTCGACCGCCCAAGCTTAGCGAAGGCGTCCGGGCCACGCTGTCGCCCATGAGCCCTCAGAGCCCGACCGGCAACAGCCCGCGGGCCAGCGGCGACTTCTCGCGGAGCAGCTTTGACGCGTTCCGCAACTTCGGGCGGCGCAGTCTCGATCTCAACCAGGTCATGCGCGACGAGTCGAGGGAGCGGCGAAGCTTCAGCGGCACAAGGCAGGGTAGGTCCCGTAGCGGCAACCGACTCGGCGAGAAGAGCGCCGTCCGCGAGCAGCGCGAGAAGAAAAGGGACAGGGACAGGGACAGGGATCTGGATAGGGAGCGTGAGAAGCAGGGCTCTTCGGACTCATACGTCCAGTCCATCGAGGAGCCCAGCCAGGCGAGCCAGGCAAGTCTGTCGGCGCTTGTGGCTTCATCGACGAGCGAAGACCAGTCGGCGAGCCAAATCCTCCGCGGCAGCGACGTCTTCCACAGCCCTACGATCAGAGCTAAGGACGAGCCCAAGTCGCCGACGTCGGGCAAGCCCACCGCGTCCACAGGCGCGAAGCCAAAGCTCTCGCCCTCTCTCCACCACCGCCACTCCCACTCCGCCAGCCCCGTGATGCTCCACCAGAAGGGCCCGGCCGCCACGACTGGCCACGTCGCCGATCCTGCCGTCAGCGAGAAGGCGGGTGGCGACCCACTGCAGGCCCACCAGCAGGCCCGCCAACAGGCCGCCGGGTCGACCCCGGTCCTGCCAGGCGGCCTCACGACCGTGGCGTCGCTGCCTGTCCGCGGGGCCGGTGCTCTCGCGGGCTATCTCAACAAGCCGTTCAAGCGGATGAGCAGCCTGCTTGCGACGGAGTCTATGGGGTACGTCGAGAAGGTTTCGGGCATGTGGAAGGGAGGCCGGCGGCACTATGACGACCACGCGGCCGGCGGCCTTAAGCCGGACGACGAGGCGACGGTCGAGGAGGAGGACGACGAGAAGGTGGCAACGTCCAACGAGCGGTTCCGGCAGCACTTCGCGCTGCCCGAGTCGGAGAAGCTCCAGGCCACCTACTTCGGCTACATGATGCGCGTGCTGCCGCTGTACGGCAAGATCTACATCAGTGACCGCTCGTTCTGCTTTCGCAGCCTCCTCCCGGGCACGCGGACCAAGCTGATCCTACCGCTGCGCGACGTCGAGAACGCCCACAAGGAGAAGGGCTTCCGGTTTGGGTACTCGGGTCTCGTGGTGGTCATCAGGGGCCACGAGGAGCTGTTCTTCGAGTTCGGCCAGGCGGACGTGCGCGACGACTGCGCCATCACGCTGCTGCAGAACCTGGAGACCGCGCGGTTCCTGCGCGAGTCGGGCCTGCTGGGCCAGGAGGAGCGCGAGGACGCCGAGATGGCCATGGCCGAGCACGACGCGCTGCAGTCGGCGCGCCAGGAGGAGCGGCCCGAGCACGAGGTGCCGATGCCGCGCCAGACCAGCGTGGTCAGCGACTCGCCCACCATCCTCTTCGACGACCCGCACGCGGCGTCGATCCTCAACTTCAAGCCGGCGCAGCCCCTGCGCGTCACCTGCCTGACTATCGGTTCGCGGGGCGACGTGCAGCCCTACATCGCGCTGGCCAAGGGCCTCCAGCGCGAGGGCCACGACGTGCGCATCGCCACGCACGCCGAGTTCGAGCCGTGGATCCGGTCGCACGGCATCGGCTTCGCGCGCGTCGAGGGCGACCCGGGCCAGCTGATGCAGCTGTGCATCGAGAACGGCACTTTCTCCCTGCAGTTCCTGCGCGTGGCCGCCTCCAAGTTCCGAGGCTGGCTCGACGAGCTGCTGGCCAGCTGCTGGGATGCCTGCCAGGGGTCCGACCTGCTCATCGAGTCTCCCAGCGCCATGGCCGGCATCCACATCGCCGAGGCGCTGCAGATCCCCTACTTCCGCGCCTTCACCATGCCGTGGACGCGGACGCGCGCGTACCCGCACGCCTTCGTCATGCCCGAACACAAGATGGGCGGCGCTTACAACTACGTGACGTACGTCATGTTCGACAACATGTTCTGGAAGATGACGGCCCAGCAGGTCAACCGGTGGCGCAACCACACTTTAGGTCTGCCCAACACGAGCCTCGAGAAGATGCAGCCCAACAAAGTGCCGTTCCTGTACAACTTCAGCCCGTACGTGGTACCACCGCCGCTGGACTACAGCGACTGGATCCGCGTGACGGGGTACTGGTTCCTGGACGAGGGGAAGCCCGCTTCTCCTCCGGCGGCCGACGCCGACAATATGGACGACAAGGACAACAGCAGCACGGACGACGACAGAGGGACCAAAGAGAGCAAGGACGCTATCGTCACTACCGACGCCACCATCACAACCGCTGGTGCCGGCGGCGCGGGTGCCAACTGGACGCCCCCAAAGGACCTGACCGACTTCATCGACAAGGCCCGCAAAGACGGGAAGAAGCTGGTGTACGTCGGCTTCGGCTCCATCATCGTGCCCGACCCGGCCAAGATGACCCAGGAAGTCATCGACGCCGTCCTCAAATCCGACGTGCGCTGCGTCCTCTCCAAAGGATGGTCTGACCGCGTCACCACGTCTTCACCCACCGACAAGCCAAGCCCCAGCAGCAGCGGCAGCGGCAGCGGCAGCAACACCGACAACCCCGCCGAGCCCACCAGCGCCAGCGGCACGCCATCAGAAGACCCCTCTGCCTCCAAGCAGCCCAAGAAGGAGGAGCCAGCCCTCCCCGCCGAGATCTTCCAGATCAAATCCGCGCCCCACGACTGGCTCTTCGCCCAGATGGACGCGGCGGCGCACCACGGCGGGTCCGGCACGACGGGCGCGTCTCTTCGGGCTGGCATCCCGACCATCATCCGCCCGTTCTTCGGGGACCAGTTCTTCTTCGGGTCTCGCGCCGAGGATTTGGGGGTCGGCATCTGCCTGCGCAAGTGGGGCACGAACGCGTTCGCGCGCGCGCTGTGGGAGGCCACGAACAGCGAGCGGATGATCGTGAAGGCGCGGGTCCTGGGCGAGCAGATCCGGCGCGAGAACGGGGTCGAGATGGCGATACAGTGCATCTATCGCGATTTGGAGTACGCCAAGAGCTTGATTAGGGCGAAGGCGGGGAAGAATGAGAAGTTGAAGCTACAGCAGCAGCAGACTAGTGGTACTACGGGCACTACTACTACAGGTGGTGGTAGTCAGAGGAGTGGTGGCGGTGCGGATGGAGTCGGCGATGATGAGGATGCGGATGACGAGGCTGAGGAATGGACTTTTGTGGGCGGCATGCCTGAGGAAGACGCCTCGACTGGGGAGACGTTGCGTTCTGAGAAGAGCGGTCACAAGGGGAAGGGATTGGTGAAGACTGCTTCAGAGACGCCTGAGGGGAGGAGATCATTGGGAAGTCGGGTGCTTGGGGCTGTCGTGCCTTGAGACGACTGGCCGAGGAAGCTAAGCTAAGCTCAGCCAACGAACTGGTCGAGAAGAGACGTCGAGAGGACGGGATGAGAAGAGGGAGGGCGTTTTGGTGTATGGATGAGATGGATACCTACCTAATAGAGCTTTTCAGCAGGAGCCTCTGCATGGAATGGATACGTCGGATGGATGGATGGATGGCAATCCGGAGTAGAATCATCGTTAATTTGGCAGGGGCTTTACGTACCTACCTTACACGCACCGTGGCGTCTTGGTGGTTGGTGGGTTACACGTACCTAACCAAGGTCTTCGATAGAGGGAGGAAGTTGGTACGTATCATCATAAAGGTTGCGACGATAGAGATGTCTCAAGACGGTTGGGGTTTCGAGGTCACATTACACTCCGATAGAGGACGGGAGATCTCTTTTTTTTTCCACCTTCCTGTTTTATCATTATGTCCGTACAATTTTAAGGATATTATTAATATGATCATTGCCGGAAGAGAGAGAGGGGAGATGAGTGTCGTGGATGGCTCGACCTGGTGACGATGGTGTCGGATGGAATTGCCTGAGTGATGAAGGCTGTATGCTCAAGCGCCCACCATTCCTTTCGTGATCCAGTCGCTGCTGAACCACCCTCCGCGGAAGGCTTGGTAAAGCTGAATGAGAATGAGAATCAGGGCCTATCGTACGGATAGATCGTGGGTCCGATTACCCGACGCGAATCCAATCTGCTTTGGACTTCGCGAATCCTGGTTGACCATGCGGCTGATAGCTGATGTTTGGTCTCCCCTACGGACGTATCAGACGCATACGGACAAACCGGGCGGCCGGTGTGCGTGCCAAGACATGTGGTGTTGACGGGACTCCGGCCTGGAATATTGGTGGCTTGCGGCTCAGTTTGCATGTGGTATTTGAGGGCGGCGAGCCGGAACAAGATACAGGGCGGAGGAACAGGGAGCCCGAGCCCTCCCTCCACCAGACCGTGTCGTTGGGACGGACGCTCTAGCGTTTGGTGAGGCTCTCGATATTTAGGATCCACCAATATCTGGCCTCCATCACCTGGATACAGCCAGCCGTAGAAAATTCTTCTCTCAGCCCCCCGGACATCCCGGCACCCTCTGAGGCTTTTTGGAATAACAGGTGCATAGGTCAAGGCGGGGACGTTCCGTAAGGGGCAATGATGAGAAGATGGAGGTCCCGTCTGATCCAGTGCAGCTCATCAGGCTATCTATCACCCAGGCTGGACCAGAGACAGCCGCCCTTCCAATGACTCGTCTTTAAGAAGCGGGGACCCTTCTCTGTCTCGTCCAGACAGTCGGGAGAGAGGTCTCCAGATAATAATCATCGCGTCAACACAGCCGCTTCAACCTCTTGCTCATGCGAGCTCCAAAGCTTAGTATTCACTGCTAGTACCTTATCACTACCACCACCTGGGAAGCGAGGCGCTCGCAAACAACATCGAGATCGCAAGTAGCTAAGTCAAAATAAAACGGCAACTCTCTAGGCTGTTCGAGGAAACTCACAACCTCCTTCACATGGACCCGCAACAGCCCGCGACGATGGAGCCCACCTCCACCTCGACGTCATCATCAGCAGCGCCAACGCCAACAGCACCCAAGCTCTTCCCCAGATTACTCCATGTCAACCTCAACCTCAACCACCCAAAGCGCCGCCGTCACCCTCCTCCTCCTCCTCCTCTCCTCCTCCTCCACCTCGCCGCCCTCGCCCTCCTCGCATCGCTCGGCATCCCCCCGCCCCTCGCCGCCGCCGACGTGATCCTCGGCTGGGGCGCCTACCCGCCCCTCTCGCGCCCCTGTCTCGACTACTGGGCGCGCGCCAGCGGCTGCCCGACCGCGACGATCGAGGCCTTCAACTACTGCCGGTGCGGCAACGGCGGCAACTGGGTCGTCAACGTGGCCCGGTGCGTCGCCGTCGACGACCCGACGAACCTGGACGTCGTGTACGGCGCGATGCGCGCGGACTGCGGGTCGACGGGGAACACTGTTGCGCTGTCGCTGCAGGAGTTCCGGGCGGCGAGCGGGATTGATGGTACTGCTACGACTAGTAGTAGTGGCAGTCCCGCTGCTGGGAAGACTTCGTCGGGTGGTACGGGGGGGCAGGATCCGACGGCGACGGCCTCTACGCCGCCTGCGTCTGGTGGTGGTGGAGGAGGATTGAGTGTTAGTGACCAGATTGCTATTGGGGTCGGCGTGCCGGGAGGGGTGCTGGCTTTAGTTGGGGTTGTGTTCGCTTGGATACAGTGCTGTCGCGGGAGGTGAGTGATGGACAATGATGAGTCGTCATCACTCTCAATGCGTCGTGGTCATGTTACTCGGAAGGCATCTCTTGATATGTGGTTTCTATTTTTGGGCCTCGCGGGTGTCCCCCCTTGTGCCCTATGTTGAAGTATTGTGGTGAGTGCCTATTGGAGCAGTATTGGAGCTGTCGGCGTGGCATTTTTTCGGGATGTGTTGGTCTCAGATCGTGTTGGAGAGTGTTGGTGTTGGCGTTGGCGCCGGTCAGTTCGCGGTACGTTTCTCAAGTGATGATGTTGTCGGATGTAATAAATAGCTGTCTCCCGAAAGATGAACATGCCGACCACCCAACCAAATGCCTCTGAGTCTTTCACGTGGCAGGAAAAGGCCCATCACTGAAGCGGTTTTTCCCTTCCCGCGAGAAAGGGAATGACAAGGCGAGCTCGTCGTGACCAGGACCAGGACCCAACTGGCCTTGGAATGCTGTGCGGGAAAGAACTGGTGGGCCGTCGGACGGAACCGGCAAAGTGTCAATATCTTACCTGCATTCCATTACCATGGTTCCATGGTCTCCAACGACTCAGCTCCCGTCATTCCACCTCGGCCCTCTATTACGCCGGCTGCATGCAACGTCTTTCTGTGCAGTCAGCAACACTTCCCAAAAACCAAAATAGGGAAAATGGAGAAGAGGATGCATGCAGGCTTTCACCAACTGGGCCCAACACAAAGGAAGGCCCCCTTTCCCTTAACTAGTATGCGTCGCCCCCGAATAGTAATGCCACGGAATACGGCCTGGACCATATTACTTGAGCCCCTAATCACGGGGCAGGGTCTGCATCTGCATCATTCAGCATGTTGAACACTCTTCGAGCTGATATAAAACTCGGTTATCTGGTGGTCACTCAACCGTCGCGTCCGAATGAACATTCTCAGACATGCCGAGGATGGCCGGGGATGGACGAGGTGGACTGTCGATGGCTCTACAAACAATCGGGCAGTGAATAACGCAAGCTGACGGCTGCCAACATGGCTGGTCCGTCAGTGAAGCCACGGGGGATTCAGAAAATATGCCGTAGACCCGCACATTGGTAGTATATATAGCCGCTCCGCTCGTTCTCACGCTCACATCAACCTCTCCACTTTCCCATCGGTCTACTCCAGACTACTAACTTACCTATCCATTCGCTCATCAGGCTTTCTTACTGGGAGATCAATCAACTTCTGCTTCTTACCGCACCGTCCGTCCACCAGCCATGGCGGAAGATACCCAGACGAGGGGGACCTGGAAGGTCAAGGCCGACGAGAAGAGGGACAACATTCTCAATCAGATCCCCAAGGAGTGGCGACTTAAGCCCGAGGACATCGAGAAGGCGAAGAAAAAGCGGGACCTGACCGGTTTCGTGGCGAAGTCCCTCGACGATACAGAGTCCGCCATTGTCCAGTTGACTACCAAGCAGATCCTTGCAGTCACCAAGGAGAGCAAATACTCAGTCTTGCAAGTCACCGAAGCTTTCTGCCATGCAGCTGCGATTGCCCATCAGGTGGTAAGCCGCTTCTTGTTATCTTGCCTCGACCGACCCCGCGTTTTCTCTTTTGTCCACTGACTCTCATTTTTGCTCGTCCAGGGTAATTGCCTCCTCGAGTTCTTCCCCCTCCAGGCTATCGAACGGGCCAAGAAACTAGACCAAGACAAGAATGCCGGCAAGCCCCTTGGCCCGTTGCACGGCCTGCCCATCAGCTTGAAAGACCAGTTCCACGTCAAGGGAGTGGATACCACCATGGGGTACGTTGGGTGGGTCGGGGGAAACATGGGCATCGATGACCCCGGACGCTTCCGCAAGGTCGAGAGCCAGACCACCGCGGAACTGCTGAAGCTTGGCGCAGTGCTGTACTGCAAGGTGAGCGCCAATGTACCCGCAAGTTGATCAACCCTTGATACGACTGACTAACAATGCACAGACAAGCGTACCCCAGACACTGCTGGTAAGCCCCACCACCCCTAAGCCTCTGAGGAACGGGAGACTATTATCAGACACCCGGTCAAATCATGGGGAAAGCATCTAGACGCTAACCGGAAAGTCGTCGCTATAGACTGGCATAACCCACAATAACATCATTGGGACCACCCTAAATCCCTACAATCAGGGTCTCTCATGTGGGGGCTCATCAGGCGGCGAGGGTGCGCTGATTGCGTTGGACGGCAGCCCTCTGGGCGTCGGTACAGACGTTGGTGAGTTGCCTAGAAATGACACGAGTTAGAATTCACCCGCTCATCATGCTTCTCCTCTAGGCGGATCCGTCCGAATCCCAGCGGCGTCCTGCGGCCTATTTGGTCTGAAGCCAACCCCGGAGCGATTGTCTTACAAGGACATGGCGAACACCGTATGTGCAGCTTCCTTCTCCACTCTCACCCCATACACATCCTGCAGGTCCTCTCAAATCACTGACTTGGGTGGGCTTCTGCCATGATAGGATCCCGGCCAAACCACCTACCGCTCAGCCGTCGGATACCTCAGCAAGACCCTAGACGGTATAGAGCTCCTGTTTGAAGCGGTCCTCAAACTGGAGCCATGGGTCAAGGACACGGACGTGGTTCCGATCCCCTTCCGCGAGGAGATCCTGAAGCAGTACCAGTCGTGCGGCTCCCGCTCTTGGCACGATCATCCCCGCGATGCGAAATCCTCGGGATTCCCTCGACCGCTCAAGCTTGGGATCCTGTGGAGAGACGGCATCATCGAGCCGCACCCGCCTGTGCAGAGGGCCATGAAGATCGTCCGCGCCGCTGTAGAGGCAGCCGGCCATCAGGTGAGGAGACGAAACATGGCTGCAGTTCTCATCACTTAAAAAAAAACCTCATTTGGAAGCCTGCGTTGGCTGATTTGGCACTAAAATGAGAGTCTTGCTCAATTTAGGTCATCGAGTGGAAGCCTCCGTCACATAAAGAGGCCTACGAGAGACATGTAAGTCATACCACCGCTCTTACTAGGAGGAATCAGGAGCTCCGCTCAGGGAAAAGACACCTCAATGGTATTCAGACTGTCACAGAGCCTTACCATGCACCTTCTTACCTTAGATGTCATTCATTGTCGCCGACGGTGCCGACCACGTCGCGAAACAGCTCGCCAGGTCCGGCGAGCCCCTGATTCCCCATCTGAAGGAGATCCTCAAGCATAGGCAGCCGATGGGGCTCCTGGACTTCGAGAAGAACACGCTCGAGGCCAAGAATCTGGAGGACAAGTTCAACAAGTGCTGGCTCTCGACTGGCGACAATGAAGACGGCGGTATGTCCACCCTCCTCGGCTACCTGCCCTCTCCTGTCCATCTAATCGCCCCGGATATATATTTCATATCCTGACAAAAGGGCTTTCTGCAAGACAACTGCGTCGACGCCTACATCTCTCCAGCCATTCACTGCGCTGCAAGCATTCCCGACCAGCACTACGGTTGCCGTAAGACCATCACCACCACCAGCACTTTCCCTCCTTCCCCTATTCCTCCTAGCCCACCCAACGTCATACTATTAGAAGTAATGCGCAAATGTGCAGGACTACTACTACTAGTCTCCACATTCGGGTAGCGGAAGATGATACTAATGAAACTTTACGCGCTCACCCATGTACTACTATAGCCTACACCCAGGTCGTAAATCTTATGAACTGGGCCGCCGTCGTCATCCCCGTAGCCAAAGCCAACAAGATCGTCGACAAGGCCGACGAAGCTTGGCAGAACTACGAGCCCGTCGGCATAGACGACCGCAGGAACTGGGAAAGCTGTAAGTTTTTATACTTGGGAATACTACTAGTATTCCTATACCGACCTACCTATTTATCTAACATATAATACGAATAATGCAGACGACCCAGCGCTGTTTGACGGTTGCCCGGTGGGCATCCAAATCGTAACTCGGAAGTTCGAGGAGGAGAAGGCGCTTGGCATCGCGAGGGTTGTGCATGATGCCGTGGAGGGATACAAGAAAAAGAACGGGGAGGGGAATCCGAAGCTGTGAAGCTAGGAGCCCCTACCTACTAGGTAGGTGTCTACCTTAGGTACTTGATAGGAAGGGGTAAGTGAGGGAGATGGTGATGGCGACAATTACTAGTAATGGATTGGTGACGCGAGCCGGATAGTGACGGGTTGGTTTTTTGGTCGAGGTGGACTTAATGGGGAGAGACGGCAGGAGGATGGCAGGTGATATAGCTAATTACTTAGGAACGCGACTTTGCTCTAATAGCCCTTGGAGTTTTAGGAACTCTGCAGTAAGCATAACTGCATACCTTACTTGGCCTCGTCGTGATGGCTGCAAACCTCTCGCGTGCGCGCTCGGATCTCTCGACTCGGATCGGCTCCTCCTCCCCGAATGATGTCGTCGAGCATCGGGCGGCTCCCCGGAGCAAGGAGCAAGCGAGGCCCACATTTCCCCTCGTACTGCTCCTTTAATGGCGGGAAATTGAGGGGGCTCTTTGGGCTGATGGCGCTGTCACACATTGAACTGTTCCTCTCCGGCATGATCTGCAGACCCCAGTTCCGGCACCAGTCGGATGACGAACCGAATGAAGAGGAAGTAATACCATTGCAGAACTGGGCGGGTTTGCTAGCTCGGTTAGGACAACCGATTGAAGGGGTTTTGTTGGCTCGGAGTGTCTCCGAAGGGAATTTCTTTTTCCACGCGTCTGCATTCCCCGGTTGTATGCTGTTGATGGCGGCAAATACCACAGCCGTATTTGCTTGGCCACTCAACTTGGATCATATGAGCCCGTTTTAGACGGAATATAGCCCGGTCCTGTCCCACTCTGTCTTGGGCCCGCCGAAATATTTTTGTTTTGGCAGGCAGCCCTTTTCGTTCCTCAGCAGTTCGCTGGACCGAACAAGAAGCAATTCTTCGATACCTTGCTCTCATTTTCTTGCCTCCCTCCCAACATCTCTACAATGCGTTGGTCATCAGCGACACTCACAGCAGCAACGGCCGCCACGCTGCAGCTGTTGACCTCCTCGGCGGCGGCGGCGGCTCTCACATACAAGGGCGTCGACTGGTCCTCCGTCCTCGACGAAGAAAGCAGAGGCATCTCGTACACGGACACGAGCGGCCCCACTTTGCCCCTCGAGCAGATCCTCAAGAACAACGGCGTCAACTCGGTCCGGCAGCGCGTGTGGGTGAACCCGTCCGGCGCCGCCGGCGCCTACAACCTGGCCTACAACCTCAAGCTCGCCAAGCGCGCCGCCGCGCAGGGCATGAGCCTGTACCTGAACCTGCACCTGTCCGACACGTGGGCAGACCCGGGCAAGCAGGCGATCCCGTCCGGCTGGCCGACGGGCGTCGACGCGCTCGCCTCGAGGCTGTACAACTACACCATGGAGGTGTCCGACGCGTTCGCGGCCGCGGGCCTGAGCCCGGCCATCATCTCCATCGGGAACGAGATCACGTCCGGCCTGCTGTTCCCGACGGGGAGGATATCGTCGTCGTCGTCGTCGTCGTCGTCCGGGGGGGGCTTCAGCAACGTCGCGCGCCTGCTCCACTCGGCCGCGTGGGGCATCAAGGACTCCTCCCTGAAACCCACGCCCAAGATCATGATCCACCTCGACAAGGGCTGGGCCTGGGACGTGCAGTCGCGGTTCTACACCGCGCTCCTGGCCGCGGGCCCGCTGACGGCGGCGGACTTTGACGTGATGGGCGTGTCGTACTACCCGTTCTACGGGTCAGGCGCCACGCTGGCCGCGCTGGAGACGTCGCTGAAGAACATGGCGGGCAGGTGGGGGAAGGAGATCGTCGTCGCCGAGCTGGACTGGCCCACGAGCTGCCCGTCGCCGGCGAGCAGCTTCCCGAGCGACCTGAGGTCCATCCCGTTCTCGGCGGCGGGGCAGGCGACGTTCATCCAGAAAGTCGCCGATGTGGTGAAGGGCGTGAGCGGAGGGGTGGGTTTGTACTATTGGGAGCCGGCGTGGATGAACAATCAGGGGTTGGGGTCGTCGTGTAGCTCGAATACGCTGTTCAAGTGGCCTGGGACGGCGCTGTCGAGCTTGTCTGTGTTTAAGAGTATTTGAGTTGGCTGTAGTCGGGTTGTTGGGAACAGTTCGTGGCGTGTTAGTTCCCTTCGTTAATAGTACCAGGTACCAATCACATATTACATAACCAAGTGCTTTTTTTTGTCTCTTTGGATAAATGCCCCCGTTAATTAGATCGAATCAGTTTTCAATTCATGGTGTAATGCGGTGCTATGGTTGAACTAGCGTCTAAAATGTGTGTACATGTGTGGTGGTAGTGATTGTGCATCTCCTGGAAGTCAGTCTAAACTCTCGGTGCTGCATTCAAACTCCCCGCGTCATCGAATGTTGCGATGTGATCAGTAAGTAAGGTGTGACTTAGTATTGCTTGCGACCTAATAATGTTCCTTCCTGTTCATCAAGTTGAGCAGCGGCCTCCCATCGTTGAGCCGCTCGAGGTTCGCCTCCAGCACGCGTAGGACGCGGTCCCAGTACCTGGGCGTGATCCAGCTGACGTGTGGGGTGATGTACACGTTAGGCGCCGTCCACAGCGGGTGGCCATCTGGCAGCGGCTCCGGCTCGGTGACGTCGAGCGCCGCCCCGCGGATCTTGCCCTCCTCCAGAGCGTCTATCAGAGCATCTGTGTCGACGATGGCGCCCCGGGCGATGTTGCAGACGAAAGTGCGTTTCTTCCCCCGCGCGAGGATGTTGAACTGCTCTCGCCCTATCAGGCCCCGCGTGGCCTTGGTGAGGGGCGTGCTGATCACAAGCATGTCGAGCTCCTGCGCGAGGAAGTCGTTGACCGCGTGTCTGCCCACGCCGTGGAACCAGCGCGAGGGGATGATCCCGTCCGGGTCGCCCGTGCCGGGGCCGTGGTACGAGTCGTCTTTGCGCGTCTCGGGTGTGCTGCGTTCTGTCCTTGTGAATGCGTAGACCTCCATCCCCATAGCGTTACCCACCCGCGCGATCTGCCTCCCTATCGCTCCGTAGCCGAGAATCCCCCTAGTCATGAGTAGGTATGGTCAGCCACATAGACCTCTTCGGGAGGAGCGAAGGTGAGTGTCAGTGTCTGGCTCACAGTCGTAGACCGGGACTGTCCTGGAGTGGGTAGAACTCTTCTGATTTCGCCCAGCGTGCCTGCTTCATGAATTCGTAGCCCCGGAGAAGATGATGTTGGGCCATCAGCCAGGTGCCCATGACCCATTCCGATATTTGCGTCCTTCGGGGAGGGTGATTTCAGTCTGTCAGTATATGTACTGCAAATGTAGCTCCCATGTTGGGACGTGCTGAACCGATGTTGGACTCGTGTTGAACTCACGCGTGAATCCCGTTGGCCGTGCAGAACAGCACGTTTGGGTCCTTGTACTTCTCGTGTGAGATCCACTTATCCGCCCCAGCTGAGGTGACCTGAACGAAGCGGACGTCCTTCATGAACCGCGGCTCTGGTGGTAGGAAGCTCATCATCATGGTGACTCCCTGGAACATCTCGGGCGGGAGGTCGAGTGTCATGTCTGCCAGCACGTCGCTGTTCATGTAACGATTCCTGTTCACCCAGCGCACCTTGAGTCCTGGATACCTGGCCTCGATCGCTTCCACCCACTGCGGTCGGGGCTCTGAAGGAATGCACACGAGCAGCACTTCCTTGCCAAGGGTGCATCTCTCTAGGTGGTGGTTGTTGCCCATGGACCCCATATCGGTCGCTGGTGACGCGGTACAGTTGTCGGCAGTGGGATTATGTTCCTCTCGCCCGTTGGCCTTGTCGGACAGTTTACTGATAAAATGAACGTCTTTGCGGTCTTCGACGCCAAAAGAATGTGAGAGAAGGAGAATGGTGGGAGCAGGGGCAGAGGCAGAGGCAGAGGAAACCCTCCCAACGAGAGCAAGGAAGCTGTTCCAAATCCATCCCGTCCCCGTCATTAAAAAGAAACAGCAGGAAAGAGCTAGCAGATGGGGTAAACGGAGACCTTTGCGGTCGAAAGGACGCTAAGCAAGGAAACAAGCTAGAGTATATGCTTCTTGAGCTAGTGGGTGCCGCCCCTGGCTCCCTGGATCCATTTGGCTAGGTGAACTTGGAGAGCACGGGTAACATTGCGGTACCGACGATGTGAACACACTCGCGGGTGGCGACCTATTTGTACTCTATCTCCAGCGCTAGTGATCTGATGGTGGCATCTAAGGCGTATCTGCCAGAGCCGAATCACGCGAGTCCCGGTTGCTGGTCAGTCTCCGTCGAATGTTGACTGATCAAGGGACTCGGAGTGAGTGTTGTGCTTAGCTGCAACGTGAGGTGCTTCTCGTTTTCTCCATCCGGCGCTCCCAGGAGTCTTAGGAATCCCAAGAGGCCCAGCTCAGTTTGGAGGCTTTGGCTAATTCGTGGCTTGACTCACAGCTCATCTTGTAGCTAGCTTGAGTGGTTGAGTGGTTTATATATGGTGGGTCGCTCTGCTTTGGCGGAAGTCTCTCTGCGTCCCTGACTCTTTGGGGACGCAGAATCAAGGAGGTCGGGGAGGGCTCAAAGGAGGCCGAGGTCATTAGACATCCTACAGGGCATACGAAATGGACGCACTGCAGTGCTGCATGGAGATATGGAAGTGCAGATTCTCCTGGCATGTGCTGTCGCTCTGAGTCACGGCTGTCCGCGCTCGGGCGGCCAAGAATGCCTCGGGAGCGGGGCCTTGGAAACGCCTGCTCCGTCATGGAGATACAGAGCTGCGTCAAGACTCTTTGCTTGCGCCCGGGAAGGGAAGTTCAGTCATTGGGACATAAATCCGCTCGACGCAGGGCTCTCTTGGCAAGCCAGCTCTCCCTTCGTCCCTTAGTTGATCTAGTTATTTGTGCCCTGATGAAGTTGAGCAGCTGAGCCGGGTTGTTTTCGACTCGTCGGCCGGCCACGACTCAAGGTCGCAATTACTTCATGATCATCAGAAGCCGGCAGGGAACTAATCCTTTCTACGCAGACGGGAGACTAGCTCGCAATCGTTCCCAAGTACCCCAGAAAGGTCATTAGGTGATCGTTAGATGTGAAGCATCGAAATAAGGTCTACTCAAAGCGTAGAGAGGCTCAGACCTCAGGGCTTGACCGCCTGGCTGATACTGACCGGCCCCTGACTCCCGGTCCTACGGACGCCTGAACCTTGATGATTTTCATGCATGCAAGACAGAGTTTCTTCTCCACTACGGCCATTTCCCTGCCAAACTCCTCTCTGTGTGCCATCCAGAACCACACAGCTCGAGTGTGGACCAGACAAACTCGGCCAGACGAACTCCAACTTCGGCTCAGGGGCTAGCCCTTCGAAGTGGACTGGAAGAGGTGGTAAACCGCCATGTCAAAGTTCCCGTCTCTGCGGGTGACTGTGCCGAGGACTCGAGATTTATCACTAGATCCCAATCAAGACGGTGCGTCCTACCTGGCATGTATTGTGATCGTTTCAACGAAGGGCAATTCTGCCTGAGGCCATGGGGCGCCATTCCCCAACACGCCTTGGAAATTGCTTCTTGTCAAATTGGAGACTCCGTACGTTTCTAACTACTGGGAGGCCCACCCTCTTTGTTATCAAGGGGCCTATGGCATCGAAGGGAACTTGGCGATCATCTTCGTAAACGTGCGAGCACAAAGAAGTTGGGAGAAATTCGTTCAAGCGCCACAAGAGCCAAACAGGGGACTCGACCCTGAGTCTTCCAAGAATAGGCATTCTCTCTCTCAGACTGGTTGCTTAAGGGCTGCCGCCACCCAAGACCGTGCAAGGCGTCCTGTGCGGGAACATCGCCCAGTCTACCGTTGGATAAGCCGTGCACAAATATAGTAGCAATGGCTATTAATAGATATAACAGTTGAGACAATACAACGATGAGAATACTACAGTGATGAAGATAGAGTAATGGGAATACAATAACCAGAATGTATTGATGAGAGTACAATGATGAGAATTAGTACAGTAAATGGAATCCTCCCGTCCTCTCCGCGACCCCCTGCTTTTACTCTTGTGATGCCTCCAGCCAAAACAGTTTCCCCAATGGCTCCCATCTATCCACCTGGCTAGGTACGCATGTCATGATATCCCTAGATCGAAGGGGCTCGGAATCGGATAGAAAAGAACGCCAGGGCCAGCCACCCTGTAAAGGTTCGGGTCTCCGTCGGCCTGGGATAACACCACCGGCCTCGTCTACTCTAAACTCTCGACCTCACCTTGGTCCGTTCTCCGTTCTCCTCCTCCGTTCCTGTTGGAACAGAGATACCGTGGCTGGACCCGCCAGGCAAGAGACAGGGCCTGGGATGGCGAGAAGGCGTGACTCTCGTCTCGTACGAGATCTGTCTGATCCGCAGGGCGAGCGTGCCCTGCGACTCGTCGTCTCTTAAACACAAGGGGGGCGTCCCCACCTTCTGTGTTTCCGTACGATAGGGAGTCTAAAATTAGAAGGGAAGCTGACCAGAATATCCATCGTCTTCACCAGTTGAACTGGTTCGGTGAGTGCCATGGACAGCAGTTCCTCACACCTTCCGTTCTCGGATATGCGCTCGTCCGTCAGTACCCCGGTAAGCCTGCAGACGCTCACGCACGTACCTATGGTAAACATATACCAAGAGACCTACCAATAGACCTACCACGACCACAGTGGCAAGAAGGTACAATACAATCGCCGTCAGGAGGTCTTTGTGGGCATCTACGAACTCCTAAAATCGACTTTTGATAGATTCACGAGCCGGCGTCACGCACTTCTCCAAAAACGTAGACCACAACCAGGAAAACACAAAGGAGATCCCGGCCTGGATCCACGATAGGATTATCCAGAAAAGCCACGTGACGAACCTAAATTCTCCCGCAACGGCAAAAGTAATGCGGCTTCGAAACAGCCCCTTCCACCACGCGGGTGACGGTTGGGTATCCCCCGGCGACGACGGACGTAACGATGTTGAAGCGTGTCTCGCATTCGTGGTCGTCGTAGTCGCCGTGGTGGGATCGGGCTTGGGAGAGAGGTCAGCGCATCCCTCCCGCTGCACCTGTGTTTGTTGGGGCGGCGGCGGGGGGCAGCCCGCGGTCGTGGTCGTCGTGGCGGGGTAGGACTTGCGATCGAGCTGGTAGGCGAGGTACAACATGAAGGACGTCACGATGTGCTTGAAGGGATCGTCCCGGGAGGTGCGTGCCGAATCAAGAAGCATCTCGACCACCAGATCGTAGGTCAGACGGGCACCAGCGCCGCGGAAGTAGACGGCGCGGGCGATGCTCCAAGCCAAATATACGATCATAGCCACCAGCGAAGCGGCGAACCATCCCATCTTGGTAGTGCAGGAGCAGATCGACGCAGCCGCCTGCTTTACAGAGCATAAAACGGTGCTGGTGACGTTGATCATATTCCTCTTGATCGTGCCTGTCAAGTAACCGACGAAGCAGCCCATTTGAACCGTGTGGAAGAGGATCGACGGGATTCCCTGTTTTACCGCGCGAGGGAGGGTAACACAGGCGAATCTCACCGATCCGGTCTTAGCCATCGCCACAGACGAGACGACGAAGCGTCCCATGGTGACGATGTAGCCACGGCTCAAAGTGGCTGTTCGCTTGACGGCTCGGAAGACGGCACAGGCGGAGTTCGTCGCCGTCGCCGCGGCCGTGTCCGGCAACGAGGCGACGAAGCTCGCCACCGTGACGACGATGGAGCAGATTCGGCGGAAAGCGTGGTGGGCGGTGTAGGCGAGGCTCATCGCCGTCGCCCCGACCACGGCCATCAGCTTGGCGACGAAGCACAGCACCTTGGCGATGTAGCAGCCACTCGTGGCAGCTACGTACTGTACGGCGCCGGAGACCGAGCCGAAGACCGAGCCGAAGATGGCGGATGTGGCGAATGATAGGTGGTTAAAGATGATGGCTATCAGGAACGCGGCGAAGCACGCCCTGTCGACGGCGTAGGACCACGTCGTCCTGGTGAAGACCACCATGGTGAGCACGAGGCACTGAGACAGCGTGGGGAACGGAGGATCAGGGTCGGGGGATAGAGGGAAGTGGTTGTTGGTATCCCCCATTTTCGATCGAGTTTCGGGTAGAGTCGAGTTAGGCGAAGTTAAAATTAAAGGTGTCGGCGTTGATGGGTGCAGCATCTTCAACTCTGTAGAGATTTTGAATCGAGATGATGGCGCTCGCCGGCGAGGAACCATCGTCTACAGGTTCTAGGGTTGAAGTGCTGTCTACCTAGGCAGCGAGTTGCTTGAGATTCTGATTTGAAATTATTTTTTTCGTCCGACGTAGAGGCGGACTTATATATCCAGAAGATCTGCAATGCTGGTAGGAAAGCTAACCCATTTCAACAAAGGCCCTGTAAACACGCAGTGATCCCTGGGTGCTGGTACGATACAATGCCGAATGTCTTTGTCTTTTTTTCTTTTATCGTTGTTTCCCATTCGCGTTATCTTTTCAGTAATGGTTGACTATCGGCATTGTCTACCAGCAAAGCCGTAGCGAGTGACATTGTAGACTATTTGAAGCGGTGGCTTACGACAAAGAACGCTCTTTGACGATGACTTACAACAATGAGATACTAGATGAGTCATCAGAGAATGTAGGCGCTGGTGGCTTCGCAATGAAGGCGCCGAGATTAGCGAGAGTGCCCAGCCCGGAGGTGCGAACCAGCTAACAGGAAGTCTAGGACTAGGTAATTATTCTGTGCCGGTGCACACCTCGGATCTCTTGAGCTTACGAGATCCAATCGTCAAGCCGTTGCCTTGAGCGGTGGATCTCCACGATCTAATTGTGTAGTACTGAAACCGCTTGGACACCGAAAGCTTCATCAGAAGCGCGTCAATTGTGAACGTACACGTAGCACAACTGAGAATTAATCATTAACAAGAGTCCGTTACTAAAAGCGGTGCTCCAGCTGAGACACTCCCGTGGCCGATGACCGGGCTCATCAGAACGGAGGCGAGCCAAAGACACGCGAGCGCGTCGTGAGCTTTCGCGTCATTCCCTCATCAATCCCTTGTCACGAAACGCTTTTGTTCCACATTACTCGAACTTCGTATACCCAATTTTAACAAGTCCACTTCGTCTGCATGGCCGTCTTCATCTGTGACAAGAACTCGGTCTCGTTGACCTCGTAGACGTACTTGACGTTCTGCAGCTTCTGCGCAGCGGGCAGGAAGAGGCTCTGCTTCGGGATGATGTTGCCGTAGTAAGGGCTCGACCAGGCGGTGTCGACATCGACGTAGACTGATGATCCAAGTCACGAGTGTTAGTCCCGAGCATCAGTTACCGGAGGGTATGGAACGAGGGTAAAACGATGCAAGCCAAACGTACAGAAAGTCGAGTTGGTGACATGCTCCGGGTACAGACCGGCGAACATGGCGATCTCGTCCCAGAAGGGCAGGCCGACTTCGAGCGCGGTGTAGTTCTTGAAAAGTTCGGAGTAGGGGGCCGAGACCGAGGTTACCTCAGCCATGTACTCCTTTGTGGGGAAGACCTGGTTGGCACCGTTTCCGATGAGAGCTATGGTAAAAAGTGTGGAAGCCAGGTCAGTAACCCCGACAAAGCCACTAGGAGCAGGGCCGTTTCGCAGTCCCTCGACTCACTGATGTTGGGGAAGTTGGCAGTCAGGGCGATCTTGGTGGCCTCGGGGTCAATCTTGAAGTTGATGTCGGAGTTGATGTCGGCCTGCAGGAAGTCGCCGCTGGTCATGAGCAGCATGACGTCGACGTAGCCGCCCATGACGACGAGCCCCTTGGTCAAGGAGGCGAACTCCGGGTCCATGCGGATGGCGAGCGCGATGTTGGTCAGGGCGCCGCCGCTGTAGATCAGGATCTCGCCCGGGTACTTGCGGACCTGCTCGACCAGCCAGATGGCCGACTGGTTGCCCGCCAGCTGGCCGGTCGGGTAGCCCTCGGCAAAGGCCGATACGGAGATGCGATTAGGGTCGCCCGAGGTGGGGTCCCAGCCGTTGGCCTCGGCCGTGTCGTTCTGCAGCTTGAACACGCCCTCCTGCGAACAGACAAAAACACAAATAATCATCAGTCGATAGCTTAGGTATAGCTCAGCTACAAGCATCTTCTAGGCAGGAAGACCTACCCATGGCAACTTGCCGTGGAACGCCGACCACAGCTGGAACAGCTCTGGGGTGTTGATCAAGGGGTAGTCGGCACCCTTGTACACAGGGATGCAGGCATCGAGGCCGCCGACCTCGAGCAGGGCCAGGGCGTGCAGGCTAGCCTGGAGCGCCCACGTATTGGCCGTGTCGCCGATCAGCCCGAGCACTTCGTAGCCGGCCCCGAGCGCTTGCACGAACGTGATGAACGCCGTCGAGCCCCAGTCGTTGTCGATGATGATCTTGGGCTTCTTGGTCGAGCCGCTGGCGAGAGCGCCGATGCCGAGCAGCGAGGACAGGAAGAGTGATGCCTTCATCTTGTCTTCTCCTGTCTCTCCGTTGTTGACGCACTGAGGATCGGACGAAGATGCGAGCCAAGATCGGACGGCGACGGCTTGACCTGCGGGCGGATGCGAAGCTTCCAAGGAGCTCCGAGCAGCTGCAGGAAGGAGAGCTGCCAGCCTTTTTCTCTTTTTTTTCTACCGCCTTCGCTCCCCCGAGCTCGCTCTGTTCACTTCTTCTTCCCCCGCTCCTACGTCACTCCCCTGTTCCTGGCCTGAATATTTGTTGGATTCGGACCGCATGCTGCAGGTCGCATTGCACAGCGTCGGGTCGGGGTGGGCGGTGGCTGGCTGGCTAAGGGAGATGTGGTGGGTGCGGGAGCAGGAGTGGGTGTGGGACGTTGAGACATCATCACTCTCTGTAAGTTGGAGGTCTCAGCTTGCTGTGAGCATCAATGTCCTTATCGTGCCGCAACCTAGATTCGGTTGGCTCACCCAGGTTGCCTGATGTACCTGCCTTACGTAGTCCGTATGACATGATTCTAGATAGCGGGGTGAAGGATGACCAGGGAAGAAAGGAACAGAAAGAAGGCTAAGAACGGACAAAATCCGTCCCGTCTGTCGGGCATGTCCGGTCGGTGTGCCCCAAAGAGAGCGGTATCTTTTCGGTCGATAGTTGTATTCTGGAGAGCTTCGGGAGTTTGGGACTTTTCAATGGGGGCCACGGCGACCGAAAAGGCAAGTCGCGATAGCGGTCATGGCCAAACGAGGGGCCGCCGTGGGGCCCCGAAGATAAACGGCCGCTCCGGCATTGGTCAATCGTGTGCTCGTCATCCTGGTGATACTACCGATATCAATTATCCTCGCAGAGCTTCGGTCGGGAACATTGGCATGCGGGGCAGCAGATATGACCGTACATAGAAGGACTGCACAAGCTTCTCATTATGGGAACCTCGCTGCTATAGCCTATCCTACCTAATTGATTTGATGATTGATGGTACACTTTCGGCAGCTGTCGGCGGCCTACCCCAGCCTCAGCGCTCCAGCCAACTCTCCAGCCACCTCCCGCCTAACGAGCACCTCTTCCGTATCTGTATTTTATCTTATCCTTATCCGTCTCCATTCACAGATCGGTTTCTGCCTCATTCCATCTGGACCTACCCAATTTGGACTGCTCGCCCACACACCATCATCCTCGCCAGCGCCGCACCGAGGCAATCCTAGCTTGGCAGATCCACGCCGGATGGGGAAGATGCAAAGCAATCCTTTCGACTCACGTCCGGGCGCCGACACACGACCAAAAAAGAGATATGATAAGAAATCGGCAGCGACGGTGAGATGGGATGACAGCGGCGGCCGCCGCATGTCGAAAACTGCCACAATCCTACACCAATGCACGCATTCAATATCCTTCCTGGAAGCCGAATGGAATTGGTTTTGATGAGGTTTGTTTTAGCCCATTTCTCGATGGCGCAGCAATGGAAAAATGGAGCTGGTCGGAGCAGAGCAGTTGTCATCAAAAGCCAAAATCCTACAACTTGACAAACACAGGGATTTTCTTCTGATATAGATAATTAGTGTTGACTATCTTGGAGTTGGTAGAGATGGCTTGCAAGATGGCAGCTCGGTCACGTACATATACTTTTGGGTCCGGTCCCATCTTGCCTTGACATCCTCAGGCGCATCCGAGAGGGTTGATGATCTGCGTCGTACCGCGCCTCCCGACCACGCTGCGATACCACTACAGAACATATGTCTTCATGCTGCTGCACCCTTCCTAGATAGTTCTAGCTACCGAGGAAATCCGTGCAAGAACATGCCACGATCCCAGTTGGGACGGCTCTTTATTCCGTCTATCCGTCTGTGCTGCGTGAGGTTATCCATAGCTATAGGTTGCCCAATTCTTGGCGAGCGCAAAGTGATGCGACACCTGACTAGGTATATGAGGGATCCGGACGTGGGCGTAATGGCACAATGAGATGGTCCTGTCGCATTTTGCTTCGAATGCCGCAATGTTTACTCGTGTACGCTGCGACTGATCTGAGTGGCTACATACCCTGGCTTACACCATGTTTCACCTCTCGGGTGATACCCGGACGTAGCCCTCTCGTATAAGTCGCCCTCTTCCAGAACACAGAGGCTTAGGCAGCGAAATTACAACCTCCTCTCCCCTCTCCCCTATGCAACCTCAACACGTTCCTGCATATGCGGCATCTTCCAGAAGGTCGCATTAGCAACACTCCATACCAATTTTACTATCGCCGGTCCCCGTCTCCCTGGACTCTTATTTCGCGGCTCGACCGGTGACTGGTCGACGGGTGATGGATCGATCCGCATTCCCCAGTGCATCGGGCCGCACTATATTGCGCGCATAGTAGGAGAACCATGAACAAGCCTCGGCTTCCTTGCCTTCCCCGCAAAACCCTGAAATACCATACCGTGTGATCGTGTTAGACCGATCCGCGAGACATGTGGAGAGTGGAGAACTCCCTTCTCGTCTCCCGACTTGCTAGGATGGTGATCTTCTCTCAGGAGATACCCGCTGAGGCGACTCTGTACACTGTAGAGTGCAGCTGGAACCCCCGGTCCACGGGCCGCGGCTGGCTGCGCCGGGCGATACTCCGATAGCAACACAAAGCAACACAAACTGTCCACTAATGACAACTGATGACACGAGAAAATCTCAAAGCAACGGCCCGATGGTAAGGCGTTGTGGGCTCTGGAAAGGGGGGAAGACGGTCGGCTTTCTCGGCCAAGACGGAGACTAGTGGCGAGAACCGGGAGACACTACCGGCCTGCTGTCGGTCTATATAAACTTTGGCACCCTGACTCCCGTTGTAGGCCAACATGGAAGGAGAGGACTACCACGATCAGCTTACTGCTCTGCCAGTTGAGTCCGTGCCCTGCTCGCTCGCTTTCCCGTCTTGTCTTGTCCTGTCGTCGAAGCAAGGACCTATTTCCGGCCTCCAGCTACCTCCTTCAAAATGGTCCACCTCACGTCACCGCTCCTGGTCACCCTAACCACCCTCGTCCTCGCCCCCCTGGCCAGCGCGGCCCACGCGAAGACGACGCGCTACTGGGACTGCTGCAAGCCGTCGTGCGCGTGGCCCGGCAAGGCGCAGGTGTCAGAGCCGGTGCGCACGTGCGGCCAGAACGACCTGTGGGACTGGAACCCGAACGCCGCGTCGGCCTGCGGCGGCGGGTCGGCGTACACCTGCAGCAACAACAGCCCCTGGGCCGTCAACGACAACCTGGCGTATGGCTTTGCTGCGGCCAAGATTGCTGGGAAGGGGGAGCGAGATTGGTGCTGTGCTTGCTATAAGTGAGTGTTCATTCATTCCAGATATCCTTACTTCCCTCCCTCTCTTGATGAACTTTGTGGCTTGGTGGCTACCAGGTACCTAAGTATCTAGGTAGGTAAGTAAATAGGGGCTGGCTGACACTGAACAACCTGTGTAATAAAAACAGACTCCGCTTCACCTCCGGCTCCGTCGCCGGCAAGGAGATGATCGTCCAGGTGACCAACACGGGCGGCGACCTGGACCAGAACCACTTCGACCTCAACATCCCCGGGGGCGGCATGGGCTGGTTCACCGACGGCTGCCCGAAGCAGTGGGGCGGCATCAACTACGGCAACCAGTACGGCGGGTTCTGGGACCGGTCCATGTGCGCCCAGCTGCCGGCAGCGTGGCAGGGCGCCTGCTACTGGCGCTTCGACTGGTTTAAGAACGCGGACAACCCGGAGGTGGACTTCGAGGAGGTCAGCTGCCCGCAGGCCATGATCGATCGGACTGGGTGTGGGAGGTGGAGCTGAAAGGGGTCAAACTGCTAGTATGGAATCCGCCTAAGGTTACTAGGTAGTAGATACCTACCTAGGTGTACCCAGCCCTGGCGTACCTAGGTACCTACCTGCAGGTATGGTGGGCATGTTTATACCCGCCTGGTTGTTTGGTTGACGTTCTGGAGTCGGCTTTGGGTAGCCGTCCTTATCGACGTTCCCTTGCTGGCTTGCTTCTGCGTGGAACACCACGTTTCCGGACACTTCCTACTCCGGTAACATTCTTCTTTCTACGCCGTTCGTTTAATCCCATTTACCAATGAATAATATGAATATTTGCCCTCTCTAATGGCACCTTGTCTCTCAAGTCCCGTCGGTGGACCATCCCTGTGGCCGAGGCAGCACAACCTTTGAAAGAGTGATCTCCCTGTCCCGTTCTGAGGAGTTATCGTCCTAGGGATCTCCTCCCATTTGATTCCATGTCCCAAGAAAGGTTACTCGACTCAGCCGAGTCTCGTATGGGCACAGCGCATGAGATTACGGGATGCTTTGATAGATTATTGCAGGTACCTAGGTATCTAACGCGAATAGTGCTTGCCTCCAAGGGGCATATAGCGTGTTTTATTTCAACCCAACGTTCTGCTACGTCTTCAACCCTTTCCAGCAGCACGCGTCACATCTCCGATCGATCTAGTCATTCAAGTATCATCTACTTGCTTCCGATCTCCTCTATCATGCTCTTCGTGTACCTCCAACGGCATCTCCATCCCCACTCGCTTCGGTTTTCAGAGACCCTGGGTCGATGATAAGTCAGTCAGTCGCTCCGAAGTTACCAGCCAAGAAGAGGAGAAAAAGACGGGGGCATTGTACTTTGGATTTTCTGCTCATGTTGGCATGTCGCGGAGCACGGGACGACCCTTCCTCGCTCCAGGTCTTCTCGGGGTGTTCCCCTGAGACCGCCGGCTTGGCGCGGCAGTCGGGCGGCAGAGCGAAGCCCAGCATCAAGCTGCTCATCGGCCCAGGCACCGATACCGAGAAGCAGAGTCTCGTCGACTTTAGCTTTGGTCAGGTCGAGAATGAAAGGCATTGTGGAAGTTTTGATGCCGGAGGCGACAACGGGTTGGTTGGCTTTCCCCACAAAAAAATGTCTCGGTGACCGCGATGACGCTGACTGCTCGCGATCCCTAGACCGGTCGTCTGGTGGATAGCACGTTGAAATGGATTTGAAGATGAGCGCCAGAGCCAGTGGTATTGTGGATGACTCGCAAGGACAAAATAAGTAGGAAACTTTCGAATTTATCGATGATAGGCAGGCAGAGAGCCGCAACTAGGGTGTGGTGGACTCCTGATGAGAGATACGCAGGAGTTGAAAAAAGTATTCGTCCAAGCTTAGAGAGAAGTTCGCGACCGAAAAGGGACAGAGAAGCAAGAATCAAACAACGGCGAAAAGATGTTTCCGCTGAAAGAGAAGTCCGTTCCCGTTGCAGTCTTTGACAGCCCTGGATGGGTGCGGCAACAAACGCTCGTCCACGTTGCCAAGCTGACTCTCGTGCTCCGGGAGTGTCATGCCCCAACTTCCTAATTGGGACTCCCAACACGCGCTCTACCATCAGATTGAGGCTGGCGGTTTGATGCTTCCAGGGTTAACGAATCCAAGCAAAGGCCAGAGAACGCAAGCTTTCCGAGTCTTAACAAGGCTGTTGGTACAATGGTATGCATTGTAGGGAGATGTAGGGGGTTCAAGAAGGTGCTGCACCATGAAAAGAGAAAGTACCATCTCCGAGTCCACCGACAACGGCACTGTGCGGGTGCGAGACAACGTCACCCAGTGCACCGACCGCGACGAGTTCTCGTTCTAGGAGATGATTGTCCACCTTGGCCCGCTCGAAAGTTCGACAATCGACACTCCTCTCGGTCCTTCCAGGGATGCGCGCTCTACGGACTTGACTTCCTTCTGGTAAACTTAGATCGCCACTTAAGATATCCACCTCCCACGCCCGACGTGTTGTCTACTCCGATAGTGTCGTTGGAGTCGGGATTCCTGCCGTGTCCCAGATCAAGGCCGAGGTTACGACAAGGTCCTCAGGCCCCCTCCCGACTCGTATGGTAGCCGAGCCGGCAGACAAGAAGGCCAAACTTCGGCACAGGTCGTAGCCCATGCGGCCAACCAGAACCGTGCAAGGGACGCCCCTCAGCCGGGACACTTTCATGCCCCAGGCGCAGAGCAGCGTGGCCGCACCACAACGCCGGAACGCACGCCGCGTGCAGACCGTACGGAGGTACACCTGGTCATCGCTCAGATCGCCGAAGAAGTGTTCGAAGATGTTTTTCATGGAATCGCGGATGAAGCGGAATTTGGCAGGGTTGGCGTCGCGTCGTTGGGGAGGCTGCTTCCGGTCGTGGGGGACGCCGAGATCTTGTTGTTGTTGTTGTTGTTGAATTTTTAACGTCTGTTGAAAGCGCCGCCAAGCGCTTTCCACCTCCCTAGGGGTATAAGACGTGCTAG